>JASANN010000501.1:133981-365358 GCA_031762395.1 Calameuta pygmaea
ATCCTACTTCCAGACTCGCCGCTACGATTTAGCGCCATGATTTTGGTATCGCCTAAAATCGTAGCGTTGTGCATCTCTCTACTCATCTCTGCTAAAACCGTAGCGCTGTGCATCTCCCTACTTATCTCTGGAGTCTATTCTTAAAAGCGACCTCAACGGTAAAACGATCAACTAATTGGAACTAAGTTAAAATACATTAGCGCTTTCTGTTAGAGCCAACCAATAAAGTATATTGATAAATCGTTGTAACAGAAAAACCGCTGTCATGAGATTAATCAGAATTGGACATAAAGAATATTAATCTGTATAATATTTATAATTTGTGCAACAGTTCAATTATATCAGCATAAAACCGAAATCGTAGAATGCGTGTAATAGAATATACCTAGCCTCCTAACGGTGGTGTAGCAAAGCTATGTCAGTGATTCCCCACTTTTGCCCTCTCAAGCTAGAACAGTTTATAATAATAACCATATATGATAATAATAACAGACATTTACCGGGTGAAAAGTCCTTAAGAGAGGTTAACAGGGGTTCGGCATTCGTTTATTGTGTTTTGACGTTTATATAACGTTTATTATTCACCTAATCTATCATGTATGCTCTCGAGGATGGTAAGTGTATTTAGAAAATTAAAGATATATTGAACCGAAGACGATTATATTAGAAATTGATTTTCATTTATTCACCCCAGTCGCTATAAGGTTATTCACACAATGTATGGAAATAATTATAATTTTATGTTATGCAAATAATTATAATTTTTATACATATTCCCTGTCAATTCAAAGCGTGGATTTATGCTTTACTGTATTTCTTATGTATTCAGATCAATATGATGATGAAGATGCAGAGGAAATTTCGTCAAAATTGTGGCAAGAGGCTTGTTGGATCGTCATTAATGCCTATTTTGATGAGAAAGGTCTTGTACGACAACAGCTTGACAGTTTTGATGAATTTATTGAAATGTCGGTTCAAAGGATTGTGGAAGATTCACCTCAAATTGATCTACAAGCAGAAGCTCAGCATACATCTGGAGAGATAGAAAATCCTGTGAGACATTTGTTAAAATTCGAGCAAATCTATTTATCTAAGCCCACACATTGGGAAAAGGATGGTGCACCTTCACCTATGATGCCCAATGAGGCCCGACTTAGGAATTTAACATATTCTGCACCTTTGTATGTAGATATCACGAAAACTATATTAAAAGATGCAGAAGATCCTATTGGTGAGATGTTGTTTCATGTTGATTATTAACCTTTATCTAGCAATACTGCTAGAGTAATAAAGGTTATTGTATGCATTTGAACTCAAAAATATCTTTGTTATCAATTTGCTCTTACAGAAACGCAGCATCAAAAAACATTTATTGGGAAAATTCCAATCATGTTACGATCAAAATATTGTTTACTTGCTGGTTTATCTGATCGTGATTTAACTGAATTGAATGAATGTCCTCTTGATCCTGGTGGCTATTTTATTATTAATGGCTCAGAAAAGGTACGATTAAATAATAGACTTTTAATTATCTATTGAGCATGGCCACTAAATTCATTCAATAATGTAGGTCCTCATTGCACAAGAAAAAATGGCGACAAATACAGTTTACGTATTCAGCATGAAGGATGGAAAATATGCATACAAAGCGGAAATCCGTTCATGTTTAGAACATAGTTCAAGACCAACATCCACGCTATGGATTAATATGATGGCAAAGAGTGGTGCCGTAAGTGTCTTTTTTTAATTACTATTTATATGTAATTTCGTGAATTCAAGATGTCAATAATGTTCTGCTTACACCTAATTCTTAACTTTATACAGAGTATAAAGAAGTCAGCAATTGGTCAACGTATTATTGCTATTCTTCCATACATCAAACAAGAGATCCCAATCATGATTGTGTTTCGAGCTCTGGGATTTGTAGCTGATCGCGATATCCTCGAGCATATTATCTACGATTTCGATGATCCTGAAATGATGGAGATGGTTAAGCCGTCCTTAGACGAAGCGTTCGTTATTCAAGAGCAAAACGTTGCTCTAAATTTCATTGGTACTCGAGGTGCTCGACCTGGTGTAACAAAGGAGAAACGTATAAAGTACGCGAGGGAAATTTTGCAAAAAGAAATGTTACCGCACGTCGGAATAAGTGATTTCTGCGAAACAAAGAAGGCGTATTTCCTCGGTTATATGGTGCACAGATTGCTTTCAGCCTCCTTGGGCAGAAGAGAATTGGATGATCGTGATCACTACGGAAACAAACGTTTAGATCTCGCTGGTCCCTTACTAGCATTCTTATTCAGGGGATTATTTAAGAATTTAATGAAGGAGGTTCGAATGTATGCACAGAAATTTATTGATCGTGGGAAGGATTTCAATTTGGAGTTGGCCATCAAGACTAAGATTATCACTGATGGTTTAAGATACTCTTTAGCTACTGGTAACTGGGGTGATCAGAAGAAAGCTCATCAAGCTAGAGCTGGTGTATCTCAGGTGTTGAACAGATTAACTTTCGCTTCCACATTATCTCATTTACGTCGTGTTAATTCACCAATTGGTCGTGATGGAAAATTGGCCAAGCCTCGTCAGCTGCACAACACTTTATGGGGAATGTTATGTCCTGCCGAAACACCCGAAGGGGCTGCTGTAGGTCTTGTGAAGAATCTTGCCCTTATGGCGTACATCAGTGTCGGTTCACAGCCTTCACCTATATTGGAATTCTTAGAAGAATGGTCCATGGAGAATTTAGAAGAAATAGCACCAAGCGCGATTGCTGACGCAACGAAGATATTCGTGAACGGTTGCTGGGTTGGCATCCATAGAGATCCGGATCAATTAATGGCTACGCTCAGGAAACTACGAAGGCAGATGGACATCATCGTTTCTGAAGTGTCGATGATTAGAGACATCCGTGACAGGGAAATCAGGATATACACTGATGCTGGAAGAATCAGTAGGCCCTTATTAATTGTAGAGAATCAGAAGTTACTTCTCAAGAAACGACACATAGACATGCTCAAGGAAAGGGACTACAATAATGATGGGTTTGTATACTTGTAAAAAGTAATCAATCATGCATTGGAATTATTTTTTATAAATTCTAAATTAACCGTTGGATTTCACTTTTAGCTGGCAAGAGTTGGTAGGCAGTGGAGTAGTCGAATATATTGATACTTTAGAAGAAGAGACTGTCATGATCGCTATGTCTCCCGAAGATCTAAGACAAGAGAAAGAATATGCTTACTGCACAACATACACCCACTGTGAGATTCATCCTGCTATGATTTTGGGAGTCTGCGCTTCTATCATTCCATTCCCTGATCACAATCAGAGTCCTAGGAATACATACCAGGTAAGAATGAAGAATTTTGTGTAATGAAAATCTAATTTATCCTAGTATGGTCGTAACACTCCCTTGATTTCCATAGAGTGCTATGGGTAAACAAGCTATGGGCGTTTACATTACGAACTTTCACGTACGGATGGACACTTTAGCTCACGTTTTATATTATCCTCACAAACCACTGGTTACCACCAGATCAATGGAGTATCTTAGGTTCCGAGAATTACCAGCTGGTATAAACAGTATTGTGGCCATTTTATGTTACACCGGATATAATCAAGAGGACAGTGTCATTTTAAATGCCAGTGCCGTTGAGAGAGGTTTCTTCAGATCTGTATTTTACCGTTCTTACAAAGACTCTGAGTCAAAGAAAATTGGAGATCAGGAGGAGCAATTCGAGAAGCCGACAAGACAAACATGTCAGGGAATGCGTAATGCCATTTACGATAAATTGGATGACGATGGAATAATCGCTCCTGGAATTCGTGTATCTGGAGATGACGTAGTGATTGGAAAGACTATTACTCTCCCGGAAACTGATGACGAAGTAAGGATTAATTAAATCTGAAACTTCATTGATGTTGAATATAAACAATAATTTTTCATTTTTATCATTTTTATTACAGTTGGACAGTACAACGAAACGATTCACCAAACGAGATGCTTCCACATTTTTGCGTAACAGCGAAACTGGCATTGTCGATCAAGTTATGTTAACGTTGAATAGCGAAGGATACAAGTTTTGCAAAATTCGCGTGCGCAGTGTTCGCATACCACAAATTGGCGACAAATTTGCTTCGCGACATGGACAAAAGGGTACTTGTGGTATACAATACAGACAAGAAGACATGCCATTTTCTTGTGAAGGTCTTACACCCGATATTATTATTAATCCTCATGCTATTCCATCTCGTATGACAATCGGTCACTTGATCGAATGCATTCAAGGAAAAGTTTCAGCCAACAAAGGTACATTGTAACAAGTTGATAAACAAATATCACACATGAGAATTTTACTAAGTTTCTGTATTTATATAGGGGAAATTGGTGATGCGACTCCCTTCAATGATGCTGTCAACGTGCAAAAGATTTCAACACTTTTACAAGAGTATGGCTATCAGTTAAGAGGAAACGAGGTTATGTACAATGGTCATACTGGACGTAAGATTAATGCTCAAGTTTTCTTGGGACCAACTTATTATCAACGTTTGAAGCATATGGTGGACGATAAAATTCACAGTAGAGCTCGTGGACCTGTGCAAATTTTAGTAAGACAACCTATGGAGGGTAGGGCAAGGTTAGTACATGATACCAGGTTTGATATATTACATTCGATAGAATTATAATTACTTATTCATATTTTGTTTCTCTTTTCCTTAGAGATGGAGGTTTACGTTTTGGCGAGATGGAACGTGATTGTCAAATCTCCCACGGAGCTGCTCAATTCCTTAGGGAAAGACTGTTCGAGGTTTCCGATCCTTATAGAATTCACATTTGTAATTTTTGCGGTCTTATAGCTATTGCAAATCTAAGGAATAACACATTTGAATGTAAAGGTTGTAAAAACAAAACACAAATCTCACAAATTAGGTTACCGTATGCAGCAAAACTGCTGTTCCAAGAATTAATGGCAATGAATATTGCACCGCGACTCATGGTAACATAAGAATCCACTCTTTCGGCAAAACTGACGTTTTATAAAGATAATTTTGAGTAAAAACGTGCACGAACTACACGGCGATGTTAGATTCATGTCGATTACTTAAACGCAGAAGGTAGTCTAAATGACGATAGAATTTCTAAATGATACGATACTATGTGATTATAATATTTCTACCCATTAATACAGTATCTGATAATTTTACCCTATGGGAATTCTCAGTATTGTCCAGTCGTATCGTACTGGTTTGTGAATTTCGCTATGTCATGGATTTATCTATGTTCGAATCTAATTGTATAAACTTAGACGTACTTATTTTCAAAAAAATAAAAAAAAACGTTTGCTAATACAACTGTCATTATTTAATAACCATCAACTGCATTTTTGTACCCAACTATGCTGCAGCTATCAAATATATAAAGGATCTTGAGAAAATTTTCAAAATGTCGAATTTATCAAAAACAAGAATAATGGACATGTCCAAGATCTTTTATCTGTATAATTTAATATGATTGAACGGTACAGTATTGATAATAAGTGTATACTTGACGATAAAATGTATTATGCATTATCAGCTCGACAGTTTGTTCGCCGAATAGCTGCCACTTATTTCTCCATAAAACTTTATTGTGCGAGTTTTTTTATTTCTACTAGAAATAATACATATTTCCAAAATGTGTAAGGAATTAAGGTCAATAGCAAAAAGTATGAAAACGCATTCTTGAAGAAGTGACAACGTTTATGGGCTTATCAGTGGTGAATTGAGGATTTTCGAGTACGTTGTTGAGTAAACTTGTCTCCATCAGTATCATTGCGATGGTAAAAGTGATGAAAGTGTTTCACATAATATTATCGAATCGACGTATGCATTATATTCTCTACATTGACTGTTCTTAAACTAATATTTAAGTTTAACAATGGTTTAGCGCTTAGATTAATCAGATTACAACTTGCAATTTATACAGGTAAGCGTAATGTCAACAATAAGTGGAAATTGTAAACAATGAAATTTAAGAATTTTTTGAAAAAAATCTTAACAAATATTAAAACTAACGTGTTGATAATTACAAATTCTTTAATGCAATGAATAAATAAATGTTTTATTATAAGTATACAGTAGAAATAATCTTTGTATTATTAGTCTTGAAGTTACATGTTTATCGTGTGCCGCAGATTAAAATGATTATAGATTAGATTGATAAGACATTCTGATAATATTTTACAGAAATTAGCAAACAAAGCTTATTTTATATACCTATATTCGATAAATCAAAAAATTTAATGGATTCATATTAAACAGTTATATTTAATTGATTTCGGAAATTGGGATGAATATATCTTAACTCTCATATAGTATATAGATCAAATTTATGTTCTTTTTGTTTACAGACTTATGAAAGCACAGATACGGATTTATAATGTCAGCACGAAAATTTTTTGCGGAATTATTTGGCAACAAAAATCAAATTGAAATAACCACGGAGGTTGATGATGAAAGACGACGCCTTTCCATTTCTAAATCAGGCCGTTTCCGGCAAAAGAATACTACACATCGAATTGAAATACAAGAAGATACTTATACGCCACAGGACACTAGTCCTGAACCGAGAGAAGAGAAGGATCAAATGAAAACTTCTAGATCTAATACAGAAAGGAAATTGGCGGAGAGGATAAAAAGACTAGAATCTACAATATGAGTGAAACCATGTGAAATTGAAGCATACGATTTTGTAACTGTTAATCTATATATCTACATTACCATATCACATTATTTTTAATTCAAGGATAAAGAATAATAATATGTCTAGGAGCAATGTACACTTTATTAATGTGTTTTTAATAAAATGATTATCAATGCAATACGAGATGACTTATAAATTCATTTTTCAAGACATTATCTTTTAACCTTAATAAGCTGACGATTAATTTTGTAGCAATTAGTTTCGGGGGTTTCGGGGTAAGGAAACCTGATAAAAGTTCCGTCTTATGAACAGAATTATCTTTTGAAGATATATCATGTCAAATATACGGGAACTATTTAGTTTTATTTTTCCTTCTTCTTATTCTATATTGATTTACTCTTATTATTTCGTTTATAAAAGAGTCAACTGTTTTTTATTTTTCAGCCTTAGAATCGTGAAAGTTTCAATCTTGTATAAATTAGCTACATTAAATATAATGGTAAATATTGTTCTCAGTTGAGATATAACAGTTTATTAGATTGCATAACTTCAAAATTTATACAAAATCGTTAAAAGTATGTTTAATTTATTGTATTAAAAAGAGCACTTAGTTTTAATATTTTCGATTTGGCAATCTCTGTACAATGTATATCCAACAATTATTTTCATTACATTATATACATCTTGTCAAATATCAAAGTAGTGTAAATAAATTAAGTTGATAAACCATAATATACTCAAGTATTAGTATCTAGTATTTTTGACTGAATCACAATTTTGAAAGTTATACTCTTAAATATCATTAGTAATTAGTATGGCTTCTAGAGTAAGTAAGTGAAAGCAGTGTAATAGAGAATTAAGTTTCAATATACCGTATTCTTGAAATGAAATTGGTATAAAAAACAAAAAATTATATTAGTAGTACATAAATATGGGTTGTGTTCAAAATTCTGTGTACCTTTTTATATTTATCATTCTGCATTGTAAGCATCATTAAATAGAATCCTGAATATATTGCATAAGTTTTAATGGAATTGTACTCATGGTCAAGTTAAAGGATATGTATAAAGCATTTGTCATTATGGATTCAATAGCCTTATATAGCAAACATCTAGAAGACAAAATCTTGCTCGACATACTGGACATGTACATTTGGAAGATAGCCAAGTTTCTGGTGCATTTTCATCCTGTCTCGAAGCAAACCTACAATGAGAAAGCAAATGTATAAAATATTAGATATTTTACTTTCCTATGGCAAAATATGTAATTTAACTTACCATTTGGCCATACATTCAATGCACCACATTGGTCTACAGAAACAATTGACGCAAGCATCAGGCCCCCTTTCTTCACTGACATTTCCACATAATTTGTTTAATTTTACATTTGATGGCACTTGCATGCAGCCGATACATTGCTCCAATTCCTGAAATAAAATGTATTACTATATATGTTTGGAATTATTTCGATTATGTAAATAATTGATTTAAAAAAACACCTGCACAGTTTCGTAGTAAGGATTTTCAGACACTTGCTGCTTAAAAGTATCAAGGAATCTATCTAGCAGTGTTCTGTGAAACATTACATTCTGGAGCACAGTGATAGGTCGGGATACTTTATCTTGTAGATCTTTAAAATCCAATGCATTTAGGCGTATATTAAAAGTTTCTGCACCAGCTCTTGTGGGTTTCACCTATAATAAGTAAAAATTGATAAAACAAAAAAAATATAAAGGCTTATAATATACACAGTCATACCTCGATGTTAACATATTGGACTTCCCCCCGTGTTGTAGCAGACATAGCATGAGTATCACTTCTATTCAAAATTAAGGCTGTATCACTTTGGTGAGCAACATACAATTTATATGGTGTAATTTTAATGATCCAATTATCTGTAGCCACAACTTGAGTAACGGTATTTGAGTCTATCACAATCTTGTCTATCCTGCGATATAAACATTATTTTCATTCAAAGTTCATTTATTACTTTAAATATTATTTCTATTATAATAAACAAGTTTCAACCTTCTATATTCTATATTAATGTCTGAAGCAACAGCCATCCAGGTTGTATTATTATTACAATACACAGCCAAGCTCTGCGCTATTGGATGAGTAGACCAATTGTTAGCTGACCAAGACAATACTTTATGTAAAGTATAAGCAGGACCCATCATAGCGCAAACAGTAAAAATTAACCACAAAGGATTGTCATTTCCTAATAACACACGTGCCGCATCTATATGTCCAAGTAGCACTAAGGTAAGGATATAGCCTATAAAGAAACAAAGTGAGATCATGATTATTTCCATTTTAAGGAAACTTTTAAACTTAATATGATAACATAAAACTCTACCAAATGGGAGCATCGAGTGTACAAATAATGTTGCTATACTCCGCTTAATATGGTATTGAATGAAAAATTCGTTTTCGCTTCCTAACCAGCTTGAAAAAATTTCCTTTATGGTTAGACCAGCAGTCACAAATTCGGTTGGTGGATATACGATGCATCCCGAAATTAGAATATAAAATAACGTGTAGAAAAAATAAGCGGACATTCTTCGATCAGATGAAATATTCTTTTTAGCCCTCGAGTATAAAATGCCAAATTTCTAAAGTTTGTACAATGTCCCTTCCGCTCTTTGCGCGTCATAAAATCACCAAATACTAGAAGATACTACCAAAGTGAATAGAGAATAAGTAACATAAATTAAACGTGTAAAATAATCGTTTTATCTTCTCATAGGTAATGCTTAAATTATATAATCATACTGGCTATCAAAATACAGTGTGATAATTATATATAAATGCTTACTTGAAATAAATAAACCATAGTTCATATTATATGTGTGTATATATATATATATGTGCATATATATACATATAATCGCTTCCATAGCCGTGCATTGCCGTACAAATACTTTACATTTGATGAAGCATTTCTGATTTTTTCCAAGGCCGAAAAACGTGTCCATCAGCTTCTTTGGCAGGTAAGTATGTAAAATAAGCTTGTTTAAATGACATGTTGGGAAATCTACCAAATTCCATAGAACTCCATAAAAATCGAGTTTGTAAAACTCGTGATTTCCGAAGTTCGCTCAACCACAGGGCTTTTACTTGTGCGATCTGAGAAAAAAAAAAATTAATTTTTCTTTTCATATTGTAGTTTACATTCAAATATAATTACTCTTATAGTGCTCATACTTTAGTTTTCATTTGAGTGGCATTATCATATGTTAGGTTTATCAATTTGCCACTTGAAATGCCAAGCGTTGGCTTCTTTAATTTTTTAAATGGCGCTATTGCCATCATATTCCATGATTGAATAGTGGAGTCCATTATTAGTTCTATAATTAATAATTATACATGGTCTAATTTACTTCAATTTTAATTTCTAGTAGTAAGATATACTTTTGTCGTATTCCGAGTAAGCGACTCCCTTTCTATACATTATAAAAAATTGTAGCTGAGGCATCAAATGACAAGCGGGTAATTTAGCCAAAGGAAATCCTTCATTGGCCATTTTTTTCAGCTCTTCCTAAGAAGTAACATTTTTATAATAAAACAATAATTATAGGGGCAGAAAGTGAGCAAAAAAAGAAAAGAAAATGAACGTTAATTACAGAGTAATTTTTGAAGCAAGCAGATAATAAAGAAATAAAAAGATGAGTTACAAACTTGACATACGTGCATTATTGTCATTAAATCGTTCTTTTTGTCGATAATATTATTATTTTCGGATTTACTACTTTTCTTTTGACTTAAATTTCTTCCAACTGTTTTGTGCGCTTTAGTGTTATCTTTAAATTTATCCACATTCGTTCTATCCGAACAATCTTCGAAGGCCGATAACAATGTATCATCAAAAATTTGATCAGTAGTTTTATTCGACGTATGGAATTCTTTATTCACCACTTTTATATTTTCTCCTTTAATCTCAGATTTATACTTCGCACCATTGATTGTTGATGTAAGGTGTGGCATATCGTCAAATTTTTTTAACAATTTGAGTGACAAGTTGGCACTTCTCAATTTTTCCGTTACGTTTATATCGTTTTCATGAGAGCGTTGACTTTTTTTTAAATAATTATTGTTTACACTGTTCTCATATTTTTTATTCTCAATGCTACATGCACGATTTTCTAAATCATTATTATTGTCAATAATTTTCATCTCCTGTTTTTTCGTTTTTATTAACCTGTTAGTTGGCAACGGGCCAGGTGTAATATTCATCGGAGACCAATGCCTGTGGGTACAAATACATGGTATTTCTTCTTTACTCGGTGCAGGTGTAACAACCGGTGTGTGCATTGTTACTCCCGATACGACATAACGAACAGGACCCATTGAATAATTTTCTGCTATTCCTGTTATGCAATATTTCACGTCGTCCCCATATTCATCTTCCTTTGGGATTTTCTTGATATCAGAAATCATAAGTTTAGTATCAAGCGTCATTGGTCTAGATGTTTCCACGACATGCGTGAATGGCTGTTTTTTGCAAGCTTTCAGGCGTTTCTGACGTTCTATTCTCTGTTTTTTTTCTTCTGCTTTTTTCAGCACTTTTCTTTCGTATTTACATTCGCAAACTGGTTTCATTACTTGAAGTTTTCTTGGCGTTGTACGACAATGATTCTTCGCGAATTTGGCACATTTTAACCAGCAAGGTAAATTGTCACCGGACTGTACGAAATAATCTATTAATCCTTCATCTTTAAGAGCATTTGACCATGCATTCGATTCCTTAGACTCTATTGATTTCTTTTCTTCAGCGGTACTATCCTCTTTTATATTAACCAACTTTTCATTGCCAAAATTGCAGGATTTTACATTTTTTGCCTTTTTAGGTAATAAACTTTTTGGTCCTGAAAATTGCTCTATATATTTAAAAGTATTGTCAATTTTCTCTCTAGCACACATTTCATATGGTGATTTGTACAATTCATATTCTGGCACATATTCGTCACTGATTCTCGGGCTTAGTGGAGGCGTAACGTATGTAACACCTTCTATAAGATGAGTTGTTTGTTGATTTTTTTTGTTTCCTTCTTGGTTAATCAATCCACCTATATTGTACAGCAATATTTTTTTTTTCATACGATTTTCGCGACAATGACAGGGTTTCCCTCCTGCTCGCAATGGTATTGTCTGCATTGGATAACTTGGCTCGGCAAGATATACCAATGTTTTTTCAGCTGGTAATTCTTGTTCTGATTTTGTTTTCCAGCCAAATGGTCCTTCCTTGATCAATTTATTTTCACTAATTTTTTTGTCATTCAATGAACAGTTGTCAGTGTCCAAGTATTGAAATAGTTTATCATAACTGTTGGAATCTCTTTTACACATTTTGGCTACCTCTGAGATAATGACTGGCTTTATATTGAATTTTTCTAAAGACTGTTGTATTTTATTTGACTCTTCCTTAATCTCTTTTATCTTTTCGAGTTTTTCATTTCTATCCAATTTTTGAATTTTACTGATACTCGATGACGACTGCCTACGGGCTGTATTGAGTAATTTGTTGTGTAATGTTTTATTCCCTAATAATTTGTTTTTCACACCATGCCCGTTTGTGCCATTTATATATTTGGATAATCTTTTGGTACCTTCTTTCGAGCGTTTATTTTTCATTTTCGTTACATCAAAGGTTTTTTTACCGTTCAGATTGGATTTTACACTTTTCTCTTGGTCCGATTTCTGATATGATTCTTTGACGCTATTTTTTCTTATATTAGTTGTTTCCCTTGTCTTACCAGTATTAATATTATTTTTATATTTGAACTTTGTGTTCTCCATCATTTTAAAGATTTTATTGCTTTTTCTTTGTTTTACTTTATCTTGATGTTCCACGTCGTGAAACTTATATTTCTTTCCCTTTTCCTTATTGTTATGTAGTTTGAATTTGTTTTTCACGTTTACCTTTGTGTCTAAATAATTTTGCTTATTTGCAAAGCTCACGCTTCTTTCTTTATTTTCCTTACGCTCATAAGTTTTTGAAAAAGTTAAAGGGTTAGCAGGTGTAAGTTTCAGCGTTTTCTCATACTCGTCAAAAGTATCTTCCACCGTCGGAGCAGTACGCAACAAATTCCACTGATCATCAGATTGACAAACTGTCTCATCCTTTTTCTTATCAGTTTCTTTTTCCCGAGTCTCAGTCATTGAATCCTTTAACCGTCCTAAATTCATTTCGCAAAACTTGTCACGATTCACGTTCTTTTTCTTCTCATCATTCCTGTTCATATTGGTTTCCTGCAGTGTCTTTTTTTTACTAGTGCCTAGTTCATCCTCCTCTGCTTCTTCTTCATCTTCTTCATCTTCATTTTCATCCCCTAGACGTTTTGGAGTAGGAACGATGGTACCCCAGGGTGCGCCGCAAACGGAACGGCCTGGTTTCTCCCCACACGGAGGAGCCTATTGAAAAGTATAGATTTTATATAACATCATCTTCCCTACACAGTAACTATATATTATTAAATTTAAGAAAGCATATTTACTTTCAATATTTGTCGAGCTTCCTCTTCTCTGGCTGCCAACTCTTCAGGATCAGGTATATTAACAGCACCCCAAGGTCCACCACAAATAGCCATTCCATCTTCATCCCCACAGGGCTGAAAAGCTGATAGACTGTACATCTTCTTATTTGGAACATCATCCGTCTCTTTGGCCTTTTCGTGCTTTCTTTTAAGTTGCTTAACAGCATTATTAAAGGGATTTTTTCTGCAACATCTATCGTTTGGCGATTCCTTGCAGGAATATGCAGACGGTTCTTGGGATCTGTATTTTTTTCCAGAACACAATCCATCCTTTTTCGTCCATGGGATGTCATCCGTACTTTCTCTGGGAGTTATATCCTCATTAAACATTTGATGAATGGTACAAGCACAGGGTGGAACATTTTTCAGTGTCTTTGGGGCAGATGTTTTAGTAATGGTTTGATGTGGAATGTGTTCAATCTCTTGCGTCACTCCAGAAATGTAAAATGTCGTCTCTCCATTTTCGTTTGTGATTCCATTGATGATCAGTTGCTTGCTCATATTATCCCGTGAGGCAATGACTTCAAGTAAATTTATATTAGACATACATGGACTTGGAGCTGGCGAATGCATTGCCATTGAACCTATGATGTATCTGTAACGTTGAAATATTGTTAAGGAAAACAGAAAAATGCCATATATCACATATTTATTGAAATAAAATTTTGTTATTGTTATATGATCATCAATCAGTTTTAAGACAGAAATACACACAGTGAAAGCATTAAAAGCGTCGAATTCAAAAAAAAACATTATTGTTCTTTATTTTCAATTAAATCTTGAAGATATTGGTGCAGCCATCCTCTTGCCACAATAAACAATCTAGCTCAGCTAGATTTATGATTTAAAAGATACGTAAAGCTATTTTTAGATTTGTTATATTTCTATCCTTTGGAACTGATTGATGAGCATCCTAAAGTAAGAGAAGCCACACTTTTTCTCATTGTTGTCTTCTGCTATCGAATCTATGACCATGTAAGGGGTTTTAGTATTATGCCACTTCATATTTGATTTTCTGGTTTGTCTGCAGGAACAGCAACTGTCGCATGTAGGTTCTGGTATTACTAGTCTCATTGTTGCTTCAACACTTTTAATTAATTTATTTGCTTCTTTTTCAATTTTAAGGAATTCCTCATCAACATTCTGCAGCCACTCCTGCCAGTTCCTAGACAAATTTTGTCTGCCACTGGGGTAAATTTTCTTTGGACCCTTGCCAAGTTTTAGCTCGGTGAGGAATTTATCATCACTATTAGTAGGTGTCACGTTTGCTATTCCATTCATCACGAATGATACCGGATATTCTGGAGGATCTTCATTTTCAAACACTCCTGACACTACGTAATGAGTATCTTTCTCTCCCAGCCAGGATCTCTTTTTTTGATCTGGACTGTTTAAGGTGCCTGGAATAGTTAAAAATAAAGTAAAATAATATCCTGTTAAAAGTAATAATAATAATATTCATTATTGTAATGATAGTTATTGTACCACTGATTGTATATTCCACAGAACCTGGATTTCCACCAAGACCAGAAATTGTGAAGTCAAATTTGTCTTTTATTGTTGAATCAAAATTACTAATGTTCATTAATGTTTCACCAACAGGTTTCGTTTCGGATTTCGATAAAGTTGGCAGGATATTTGTGCTTTGTTTTTTATGATCGACTTTGAATGTATTTTTTTGTGAAGAATTTTCATGATATTTAAATCCCTCCTCTTCTATGAATGCCATTTCTTTTTTTGACAAATAATCTTTCTTGGGTGGAGGCATTATTATTCTGGGTATTGGAATCAGTTTGCATGTTTTACGCCATTTGATGAGTTTGTTCCGATATGTCTTCCAAGCCGGTCGCGTGAAAAGGTTCTCGCTGTAAGGCGAAATACAATTACGTCGTAATGGTGTAATTGGTGGTTTGGCTGGAAAATGAAATATTGAAAATTCAAGATTTAGGTATTACGAAAAATATGGCAGGTTGAAATTCGATTGGTACAAAAGAAAGTATTACGTTTTGGTGGAATCCGTGGCATTTGTACTGGAGGTAATCGTTTATTCAATTCTGTTACAGTTTCTGGCAATGCCAGAAAGGCAATGGCTGACAAGATGATTCTCTCGTTGCAATCATATTCCTTTTCTGCTTTTAAAAATTATAGTATATGGGTCATAAAAGTTAATAATTTATTTTCCATTAGATCATACTATAAATATCTAAGAATAAGGGTAATAAAAAAAAATTAATTTTCAAAAGGAATTAACTGTATTGTTCTTTTTCAAAGTAATTCCCTGTAACTCTCTTATAAATCTCTCGAAGAAAATCAATTGGATCGAGTTTCGTCAGAGACTGTAAATGTCTAATTGTAGAAGGAGATATTTCAACGAAGGTAGAAGTGATCCCAATCGTGGATAAGGCTTTTTGTGTACGATCTGTAATTCTCTCCTCGTAGTCACTAATAATAATTTCTTCAAGAGCCATTATACTTTGCATCTAAATATCGATTGATTAAATTCTCCGATGTGTTACGGAAAGTTATTTTTGTTTTTATTTATGCTAATTAAGAGTACCTGGGCGGTAGAGAAATCTTGGTACCAACGTGGAATACCAAGATTTTGTATCCGTTGCAGTAGAGCCTTCGCTAAGAAATACAAGAGAAACAGTGTATATATATATATATATATATATATATATTCCTTATCTCATGTCTACATGTATGTGGATTTCAATGAAATATTTTTAAATGTTGACAATGCAGATTTAAGTGGCTTAAATTACTTTTTTTTTCTCCTATAGCAGCATTTTTGTTTCCTATTTCCATAAATGTTCTTTGATTTTCATCTAGTATTGTATTTTTTGCAATTGCAATCTCATCCTCGTGATACCAAAGCAATGGACCGCTTAACGAAATACTGGGACTTCCGGCAGCAACATTCGGTATTGTTCCGGTTTTCGTTTTTGAACTTTTTCTTTTTATTGACCCCATTCGAGTTCTAATTGAATCTATACGCACTTTTAATCCTGGACAACCATGAGTTGCATGACTTATTCCTGTCATTGATGACTCAAAAGGTGGATTGCGTTGATTATACTTCGTCATAAAATCATAGTCATCCTTAGTGCAACAAAAATTAACTGGTTTAAAAGCAGAATTGATTTCCTCCTCCTTCTTTCTAATGGAATAATATCTTATTATTAAAATTATTCTAAATTAATAATAAGATAAAATATGGCAATGAATTCTGTACATACTTTGCGCGACGCAATTGGGATCTTATAGATGCCCTGGATCTTAATGACTTTAACGAAGTTTTTGACATTGTAAAATCGAAAGTTTTCTTGTACGGATTTATTAAAGTCTGGTCTATCAGTAATACAGGAATTTTACTTGTTAATTTACAAAAATTTGGTATAATATCTAAATAGGTTAATTATGTGGTAGTTGGCATTTTGTGCCGATGGTTGATAATGTCGGTGACGGCCGATTTTGACATTCATATTTTTTATAAGTTGAAAAGCACTAGTGTGTTTAACAGGTGTAATGAAATTATGAAATTTCAAAATTTTCGAAAGATAATGAAAAATAAGGACTAAAAGGGACACTAATGACTTCACTACGGTTGGCTCTGATGTAAACCTAACCGTATAGCTTAACGCTTAGAATCGTGCAACTTGAATACAAACTCCTGTCATTCATAGTTCTGTCGGTTCTGTCGAATCTTCAACGACGAACTATAGAAAGTTGTAACCAAACCCACCCACTGACCAAGCCACATAGTAGTATAGTACGTGCTTGTTGGGTGTTGTCTGTTACTCGTTACGTTTGGAAAGTCTGTGCATGGTTTTTGGATAAAAACATCAAGAAAAATGCAGTGCAGGTGGAATAGTAGTACAGCGATGCTTCTAATACTTTCTGTTCTATTATGTATACTCGTACGGAGTAAAGGTAAATTATTATCTCACTACTTCAGTGATTTTCCGAGACTTACGTTCGCAAGTACCACGCTGTAGCGTCACTCTAATTGATGAATTGAGGAAACTTAGAAAAATTATAATTAAGATATTGATTTCGTTGTGTAGAATTTTGGGTTAATATTTTATGTTATATTTTTTTATGCGTTTATAGAGTTTGTATTCAAACCTTTGATACTAAGAAACAAGTGAACTATTAAAATAGAAGCGTAAACAAGACTTTGGTTTTAAGATTAATGAGAAATAACAGTCGTATTCTTGTAACTTTTACTGGCTATTTAATTGCTCTGTTTATTTTACTGATTAACTTGAGAAGAGATATCAGTGTAAAGAAATTATAAGATTACAATCAGGGTATTTGACTGATCAGACAAGCATAATGGCTGCCACGAATGTATGGGCGTGAGCGTTTGAAGTAGTTTTAATGGTGACTCATAAATGAATGAAATACGGTCTGATAAATAAGTTGTTGGTTGCAAAGTTACTAAGTCACTAATTATATTATGTACATGATAATCTAAGTTATATTTTGTTATATTAGGACAAAATCTCAATAATACTGCTACGTGGTGTACAATATCTAATGAAGAGCACAAGAAATGCGAAGCATTATCAAGAGCAGCCCATAGAGAAATTCGCTTTTTTGGATCGAGTTATGTTTCGCTGAAATGTTATCAAGCTTTCAATAAGGAAGAGTGTATGACGTTACTTGACGAGGAAAAGACACATTTAACAACTCTCGATGCTGGAGAGGTTTTCATAGCTGGACGGTATCATAGCTTGGTACCAATAATGCAAGAGGTTCATGACAATGCTTTTCTCTATCAATACGCTGTTGCAGTAATTAAAAAAGGTTCATTAGAAGATGTTCAAACATTGCACAATCTTAGAGGGAAAAAAGCATGTTTTGCTGGCGTTGGTACTTTAGCTGGTTGGGTTATGCCAATTCATACTGTAAGTTTTCTCTCTAATATTAAAATTACTTATGTGTACCTAAATAAATTGATATTATACTTGAGGGTATATTTCTTTATCTAGTTAATGAAAGATGGAGGTATGGAAGTTATTGATTGCAACAACCATGTAAAATCGACAATCAAATATTTTGGTCCTAGCTGTGCTGTGAATTCTTTGGTTGACAAGTATAATCCTTTAGGTAAGATAGTTTAATCTCGTTTACTTAATAATTATTCCGATAATGTTTAGAATCTAACACAATAATATTCTAGGTGACAATTCGGATCATCTCTGCAAACTTTGTACTGGAAAAGTACCTGTTGGCAAATGTACCAATGCGGATCCATACTCAGGATATGAAGGAGCATTTTTGTGCCTTGTGGAAGCTGGTGATATTGCATTCTTAGTGCATACCGTTGTCGATCAAATGACATCAACCAGCAGTACAATTAGTATGTTATCGTTAACTGTGTCACCTTCTGTAATGTATCTTAATTATTGCATATGGTAATTTTCTTACTTTTCTTCTTTTATTTCTAGATTCTGTAACAAAAGATCAGTTTGAATTGTTGTGTCTTGATGGAACTCGTAAACCAATTGATGATTTTAGAACTTGCAATTGGGGAAATGTTACATCGCGTGCAGTTGTAACGTCCTCAGCTACGAATATGGAAACCCGTATACTATATCAAAAATTTTTGAAGAAGGCTGTGCAAATATTCGGCAATAGTTCTTTTAATCCTACAAATTTGTACGGTAACGAATTCCGTTCACGGCAGAGTGGTTTTGAAAATAGACCAGGATTTGAAAATTATTCCGGTGGAAATGGTTTTGATGATACCAACAATCCCGACGGATACAATCAGAATTATAATTTTGATAATCGGAATGGCTACGATCGGAGTTTCGATGGCGGCCAGAATGGATTAAACTCATGGGATGCTTTCGGTTCTAATGAGACAAATGGATTTTTTAACAGAGATGGTACATCATACGCTCCTAATGATTCTGCCACTATTCATCCAATCGAAACATTCCATCTATTTGAATCAGCTCCTAGATACGGTGACCAGCACAATCTTCTATTTTCGGTAAGATATGAATCTTCTTTTAATGGAGACACCTTTCGCTCATATTTTACTTTTTATACTTAAGGATACTGCCAGAGATTTTGTACAATTAGGCGAAAAGAATCAGACATATAAAGGATACTTAAAAGATTCATTAGATGCTATATTGGCTGTACGACATTGCCCAGTAAATAAAATGACACTGTGTGTCACTTCAGAACCAGAGATGGAAAAATGTGTGCAAATGAAGGTGAGACTTGAATTGTCATATATGTTATTTATAATAAAAATATTTACCAATAATAATGAAAATACTTTACAGACGGCATTAAAAGCACAACTACTAAAGCCAGAATTAATCTGTTACCTGGGACATAGTCAGATCCATTGTATGCAAGCCATACGGGGCGGGTACGAGAAAAGTATTATTATTATTAAGTAAATATAATTAATCTCTAATTTTATTACATAAAGTTCCATTTTATCTTATTAGAAATGCGGACGTTGTCGTACTAGATGCTGGAGATATATATACCGCAGGATTACGTTACGAACTTATTCCATTTATTTCTGAAGTTTATAATCTGGGTACTCCTGATTATTACGTCGTAGCTGTTGCAAAGGAAGAGGATGACAATACTGACTTGACGTATCTGAAAAATAAATATACTTGTCATCCTGGAATAAATACAGCTGCCGGTTGGATTTATCCTTTAGCTTATTTGATATCCAACGGATGGATTCGAAGTTACGGCTGCGATTCAGTTCGCGCAGCTGCAGAATATTTCACAAAATCTTGCGTACCTGGTGCTCTGAGTACTGAATACAACATTGGTAAGATATAATTGATCCTATTATAAATAATATAAACAAAAATTATTGAAAATAAAATTTTGCTTCACAGGTGTGCCCTACGATAATATGTGCGATCTATGTCATAGTACCAGCTACAGATATTGTCGAAGAGATGCATCCGAGGTTTACTTTGGACACACTGGTGCTTTTAGATGTCTGGTAGAAGGTGGAGGTGACGTAGCATTCGTAAAACATACAACCGTCGCAGAAAATACAAATGGAAAGCGTCGAGAATTCTGGGCGAGAAATACCTTCACCAAGGACTTTCAGTTGCTATGCCCTGATGGAACTCGACTTTCAACCAGCGAGTACAGACGATGTAACTTGGGCAAAGTGCCGGCAAATGCTATTGTTACACGTGGTGGTTATTATGGTTATAATGATACCCAAGTACAAGCTTATATAAATCTCTTCATTTACGCTCAGCAGTTTTATGGTAGAAAGGAGCAGGATGAGTTCAGCTTTAGTATGTTTTACAGTCCTCCACCGTATAGCGATTTAATATTTCAAGATGCTTCGCAACAACTTCACATTATTCCACCAGAAAAAAGACAATTTAGCGCATACTTAGGTCCAGACTTTATGAGGGCCAAAAGAATAGTAGACTGTGCGGCCGGTGCGTCGGCCATTGGATTCCATTCTTTATTTGGCACGTTAGTTATGGCCGTTTTCGCATTAACGCTTACTAGATAAACAACATCATTTTTTTAAATCTCTATATCTAGATACTCCTTCTAGAGCGCACAATATCAAAGACTTTATAGATGGATTAATTTTTTTCCATTTTGTACACGTCTCTGAGTGAAAGGCTCCGCACGGTTGATATGCAACATGGAAAGGACAGGAAATCTCAAAATGATCTGAAAGTTTTTAAAATTTTTCTATATTAACATGCTTCTTTTCAAACGTTGTACATAGTTTTTAATCGTTGCGACGCAACGGAACAATCTAATTTGGTAATGAACTTCTGCAATTCCGCTCAGTGACATTCCGTCCCAACAATAAATTCGTTTTAAATATTAACTTGTTATTTTATACATGTTTTATACACGAACATTTTTTATAGTACAAGTGGCTATGAGCCAGGATGGTAAATGTATAGATAATAATCTAGGATCAAGATAAACGCGAAAAGAAAAAAAATCAGTGCCTTCTTAAATTTATAAATGATGCAATCGTGTATTTTGCGAAGATATTTAAAGTCTTATCGAGAATCGGTGAGCAAATATATGATCTATTGGTTAGTGCATCTTAATCCGTCCATTTTTATTTATGGTACACTATGAGTAGCTATATATTTATATTATAGTACATGTATTTTATACTGTTTATACATGTTCAAACGAATAAAATGAGAAAAACTTCAAATTTCCTAAAAATATTGTTATATCTATTTTCCTGAAAGTTACTTTAATCAAACTTGATTTGACGTATTTTATAGTGAAGTTTTTCAAATAAGTGACGGTCGTAAATTTTGAACCCCACTATTGCATCGATTGAAACAGATTCCAGCTACCTTTGGTCTGGCTAATTCTTCCATTCTAGCTGAACAAACAGCATTTAAAGCTTGTCGGCTCACTTGAAATGGACTTCGTTTATCTTTGTCAATTCCATTTCCTGTTCGAAAGATTCTTGGCACTGCCAATTCATTTACTCTTTTGGTCGCTGCAAAGATTAAATTTCAAGGAATCAAGTTTTAAAAAAAAATGCTAATGCAAGGCACAAAAGTAGTTATGAAAATTTGTTTCTTAATATTCTAATAGTACTTCTCCGCTTTCTGACTTTTTAAAAATAATAATGCTCAAATAAACCTCTAGCAAACAACGCCTTCTCGTTCACTGTTCCTAACTGATTGACTGCAATGGGTTCTCGAATTTTAGGTTCAGCCAGCTTAACAATACGCGTTGATAAATTTATTGAAATATCAGTAGTCTTCTTGCAGGAACGTGGTTCCTTCTGTCGATTCGTTGTTTCTTTTGGCTTTGCTAAATTTTTTATTCTCGATGAAGCTTCACATCTAAGAGCACTTTTTTGTACCTAAAATAAGTCAATCATTAGAATCAATTATATATTCTCATTGAATGCTGTCAATCGTACTTTAAATGGGTTTGATTCCTCCGTAACATTTTTTTCAATGCATAATCTAGGTCGTGATAATTCTTGGATGCGCTTACACCGTTCTAAGGTACGCAATTTTTTTTTTCCATATTTGTGCAACTAAGGAATGTATATATATACGTATAAATTTTTTGTGCGATTTTAACGCTAATAATAACGAGAAAGATTTGATTAATTTACTGTGCTAATTTTTAATGAGTTCTTCCTGTGCTTGGAAACTGATCCATTACGCCTTTCTATTATTCTTCCCAAAGAATCGACGGCTCGTGTTTTTCTAGGCGTGTTCCAGGAGATTCCGTTCTGTTTATATTTCTTCAAGTAAGTATCAGACATTGCACCGTAATGCATATCATGACTGAGTGGGCAAAATAAGTAATATTATCTGCAATTCTTGAAGTAAAAATTAAAAAAATACATCTGTCTTATTCTTACTTCGATGTCAGAGCTGGATTACTCATAAGAGAAAGTTTACTTTGATGACTCATTTCATTAAATAATTAAATAATGGTTCTCTGTGAATTAATTACTTTCAATGTATAATTTATATTTGTTACGTTGTTCTTGTAATTTTATGACAAATTCTTTTTGAATGGATAATATGAAACTATTGCAATGAGAAGTGGATGGAGGTGTCTTTACATTTTTAAAATTAAGGTTAGAACACGATGCATTGCTGGCTGCGTTTGAAACAGAATATTATGAAATAAGATTGTCGTTTTTTTCATAGATAATCTATTACTATCTTCATACAAACACTTTTTGTCCGGCATCAAAATTTATAAAGAATCTTAACAATTTCTTGTCTAAATTTAAAGTCAAACGTACGTTATCGATAAATGAAATTCTATTGTCCAAATTTTTATTGACAAAGTCATGCACTCTAGCGCAACAAGCTCGAAGACATCAAGATATGAGGAGTTAGCAATTCCTAAATCCAGAATTGATACGACTAGCAACTTTGATGCTTTTAAGGTATTTAAATTTACGTAATTGATCATTAGCGAATAAAGTAATAGCGACGCACGGGATCAAAATAACTATTATTTTTCATAACCTTCGTAACTCGTAGGTAAAGCGTGGTGCACTATCCTACAAAATAACAGATTCTCTAAATAAGTTAGCACAGCCAAAATATTGCACAAGTACAACTGGTACAATGGAAATTAATGAAACAAAAGAAAAGTCCCCATCGAATGGGACGCGCACCAATAAGACAAGTAATAATTTGTATTCAACAATTAATAATACGAGATTCTAAACAAGAATTTTCTTAGGTGTCTTAAATAATAGAGGCTCTTTAAGTTTCGTTAATACTATAAAAGAGATGCAGGACTCTGGAAAGAAAAAAGGTCTGGAAACATATGCAAGGATTGCGGCAACTAACGATAGACGTTGTTCAAAGCATTTAAAAAATCTTGCTAAACCAAAAAGAATTTTTTCTATGCGAAATTCGTCAGACACACGATTTTAGATTACATTAATATTTATGTAATATATAGACATTGGTACCAATGAAGAAAATAATATATACTATGAAATTTTGTTAAGTGGATGGAGCTAAATATATCAACATTAATCTTGACAATGATCGTAGAAGTAACTGCCAAATCCTATCTATCAAGTACAGTTTTCATGGGCCTATTTGTTGCACTGATTGCATTGGATCCAGTTTTCGTACGGCCTATTAAAGCCTCCTGCTCTAGCGATAGAAGTGGACTCAGGTGATCGCAGTACAACATCAGGGTATCTTCGCTTAAAAACCAGCAAGCCAATCTTCGCCTGCTTTTCCATTCTTGAATGAGTTCGCAATATTATTTTGTGTCGCGAAGTCATAAACTAGTCGTAGAAAATCTTTCCATGGCGCGTTTTAGGTTAGCCTCTGTCCATTTACTTAATCTATTTTACGTTTGTACTGGAAAATCATTCTAAGCCGAAAAAACTGCTATCACTATACGATCGGGCAAAGACTGATGAACCATCCTCTTTATCCCCATCAGTTTTGCCTGAAGTTGCACTTGGTCCGAACATGGAAAGGTTGGAATAGGTATGAGCAACAAGTGAAATATATTTAACTGCGAATAGATTTTTAAAAAATAGAGAATTCTTATTAAAAAATATTCACATTGATTAGGGAATAATTCCTACTAATAATCAAGCAAAAATCGCAAGAAAAGACGAAATTTATTATTTTTTATCAAAAAACTCACCAGAGCAATCACATGTTTTTTTTTCTCACTGTCATAACCTCGGTGGCCGGTTATTCCCTCTGCATGCTAGAAACTTACAGCGCTATCTAGCATATATGAACGAAAAAAAAGGCTATTCGCTTTGCCCGGATTTCCCTTAAATGAAATTGATCTACTATGCATTGGGAAAACAAAATTTAAATCCATCATGGAATCATGAGTGTATTCGTTTGATTTAAGTGTCATTTTAATATTCGTACCACCTTTTGGCCAAATTAAATTTCCAAATTAACATGAATCCATATATTTTGGCTCGCAAATACAAAAGTTAAAGTAAATATTTTTAATCATGGGGGAAATTATGAAATAACAGTGTAACTATGTGTAACCAAGTTTCAAGATTTATTCGAAAGCCAATTTAAAAAAAGTCCTAAAATAATTTTCTTTTGAGTTTTGAGTTCATACAAAAATGCCATCTAAAGCTGCGCCACCAAAAAGTGGCAAGGAAAAAATGAATAAAGGAAAAAATAAGGGAAAGTATGTCTTACCCTAAACCGTTTCTACAGAAATATATAAACTATTATTAACAATATACTCATATAATATTTCAATATATCGTAGGCATAAAAAGCACAGATTAAATCTGAAAGGATTTCTGAAGACGCCAGCCGACTGGGCAAGATTCGATGCTTGGGCAAAAATTAATGCTCAGCCCAGAAAATTACCTGAGCCAGAACCAATCGTATTATTTATTCCTAAATTTTGAAAAATATTTATAACTCAAATAAATCTATATAACTAATTCTTATGACTTTCATCGTACAGGAAAGATCGGCGAAACCCTTAAGCTATTTTAAGAAAAGGCTTCAGATCTTATCAAAACCACAAAAGAAACCAGATTCGAGTGTTAATTGTCGATCGGGATTTGAAGTCTCGAAGGCTGCATTGAAAGCGAAACCTTCGAAAAGAATAATAAAAATGTCACTATTTGTCGCACGGGTGGTAGATTGCGGTCGAGAATTTCCATTGCAAATATCGCAGGCAGCTTTGCGATACAAGCCGAGTCAAAGGATACTGGAAATAAGTCAGCCATATAATTTCGTCCCGGAGGAGTGCAAATCTTTGGAAATATCTAAAAAAGCACTGAAGCATAAAACTACTGCTAGGGAGAGGAGAATGGCTATAGGTAAAAAAGCAATCGAGTGTCCAGATCAACTGACCGATGAGGAAATTGATATTCTGATGACACCAACGGGAATTCGTAGAAGTGCATTGAATTATAAGGTTAGTTTCTTTATTCTATTCAGTCGCCAATTTACATAATAAATTCTTATATTTCACAGTTTACGTCATGGATGCTATTGCTGTCTTTGCCTTCGTATCGATTTTTGAAAGAGAGAAGCGACGAGGATGCGAAGACATGGAAGAAGTTGCTGGTCGAAGAAAGTGAAACACGTGGTAAGAGAGCATTGGAGGAGCAGAAGAAAAAGTTGAAGTCAGAAAAACCAAAGGCGAAGCAAAAGAAAGCATCGAAAAAGAGCGACGAGAGTCCCGAAAAAGAAGTGAAAGTTGATGATCAGAATGTAGAAAATATCGAAGAGGAGAAAAAAGAAGAGCAGGATACGGAGAAACAGGAAGACGAAGAAAATAAAGATGCAGATAATCAAGATCAGGTTGAGGAGCAAGAGAACTTGGACACCGAATCGAAAAAAGTTGAGAATGCACCGGCCGAGGATACAAAGCCGAAAGGGACGGTACAACAATCAAAGAAGAGAAAAAGGAAGAAAGTTCAAAAAGGAAAAGAGGAAGAAGCAAATAAAAAGAAAGCAGAAAGAAATTCCTGGAGAACGGAACCATCACCTTGTAAAATGGAGGCATTTAGAGTGTCGCAGGCTGCTCTAAAGGGAAAAGGTATTTTAATATTATAGTACAAGCGTAGTATAGTTAGTATCTATATAAGTATATTCAACATAAATTTACTAATTGATTTGTTTTGCCCTTGTTAGTCTCACCGCGAATGGCCGAATTGGCTAAACCGCATGTCCACAAGACTGATTCCTGCAGGAAGAATCCATTTGCAGTTAAAAAAGGGGCTCTGTCAGCTTCGGCTTCCGGCCGCGTAATAGAAATGGCGCAGCCATCTAGACCACGAGATACCGTAACAAGAGAACCACCTCGTGAGAAAGATGCATACGGTCGTCCCATATATCCAAAACCGGTAAATACTTATTGAACTTAAAAATATCTTAATAATCGATAACTGAGATAAATAAAAAAACCATGATTTTTTCCAATCTGTCTAGCCATATGGTAAACGGGTGCTTAGATTAAAACCATACGTCATGGGCAAGTGCAAGGATAAGGAACAGAAAGTGGAAAAGTCAAAGAAACCAAAGCCAATAGATCCAATAGCTTATGCAACTACCATTGATCCTTGTATCGATCCTGAAGGAGCCAAAAGACAAGCCAGAGCCAGGAAGCGTGTAGAACAGACGAAAAAGACAAAGAAGTCTCAAAAGATAAATAAAAAGGCTGAAACTAATATGTCAAATACAAAAGACAATAAAACTGAAGCTACTGTATCAAATACAAATGAAAACAAAGCTGAAGCTACTGTCTCAAATACAGAAGACAATCGAGCTGAAGCTGCTGTGTCAAATACAGAAGACAATGAAGCAGAAAAGCAGGAGACGGAATAACACGAAGAAATGGTGTATCAATCAACAGGAAAAAGATCGATACTAAGAATACGCAATGGGAATAAGTCTTACGTTGTGTCACGCATAATAATAATATTACCCTCGGAATAACTCCTAGAACTTGGTATTCTCACGTAGTTGATAAATATTATGAAATATATATCTCATAGCTCATAAAGAAAGATAACTAACATTTTTTAAAGATATATTTGTTCTTGGTATTTCAGGGCAGAAATAAAAACACAGTTTAATAGGCACTTGTGCATAAATTCAGCGTAATTCGAGAAGAAATCGTTCAGTGCAATCTCCTACAAAAAAGGTGTACAGAGTTACGTGTTGCACGTGGCCACGTAAGGAGGGGAAGTGAGAGCGAAAACTGCTAGTCGACACTCAAATGACTTGGTGAAAATATCGATATCTTTGACATGTGGATGAAGCATCGGATCCTTAGCCAGATACTCTGCTTCTTGATTGTCGATGCTATTAAGTATTTAACTCTTGTCATTTTGTCGAGGTCAGCTGTAAGCGTAGCTCTCGAAGGTGCATTGCCTCCTTGATTGCTTCTGTGAGAATGATATATTCAGCCTCCTTGGACGATAAAACCACTGACGTTGCCTCTGGGATTCCCAGGGTAGAGCTGCGCCACAAAGAGCAAAAACATAGTCTGATCAGCTTCTTACATACACTGGCATACCAATGTCTACCAACTTGCCGAAGTCATCTATATATACATATATATATGTATATATATATATATATTTTTCTTGAGACGACACATACTGTCACCAGGGTCAAGACTGGGCATCATCCTCTTCACAAGTTTCAGCCTAGGTCCCAGGGCTCTTACTCGAAAAATATTTCTAAAAATATGCTTTTGAACTCAGGGACTTTCTTAATTACTTCTTCATTATGGCTGATATGCAAATATGCTGTCGTGATATTCGCTTGCTGTATTTCAAGATCCATGTAGAAAGCAAGAGCAAGTAGTTATCGGATGGACTTATGTCACGCTATAGGAGCAATAAGAAGTCGGATGATAATGAAATTTAAACTAACGGCTATAATTCTTGGCTGCTGTTCGATTTTTCCTTTTTATGCCATTTTGTTTATTTTTAAGATTCAAGACTTACTACGGAGTTTTAATTCTCTTCTCATTGAATGATCTCTCGAGTATCATTTTTAATCAGAGTTGTGATCTTAATGAAAATTACTTCCTTTCATTATTCATAATGTTGTTTTTACGTCTACCTATAGATTAATGTATGCATCTTGTAAGGATGCTCATAACTGCGCTATAGTGCCGCTATTGTTATCTGTAGTATTTCAGAATGACTAATAATTCGTAGTAAAATATTATTTCAAAAGATCGTCACGTATTAACCATTTCTGAGAGAAATAACTAAAATGTTACCAATGCTATTTCGCAATCGCGCCCATTGGCAGCAATTCACATGATACGCACAAAGCATGTGTTATAAATAAATAAAAAGTCCAAGAGTCAACGACAGTTTCGAACGACCCGGGAAAAAATATAAAATAAGATCCAAAATTTATCTCTATCTCATGATATAGGAAAATCTCATAGGAATTGAATGTGAAAATGTAAATTCTATATAAATAATATTACCAAAATTGTTATGCATAAATACGTTCAGATAGAAAGAAATTTTTGGTCCGAGTATACAATTTTATGTTATACGATTGTATATAATTATTTTTGTTCCCAGCATGAAAAGGATCATGTAATTCTGATTAAAAGAGTGACGTGCAATGTTATCCATACGCAACAAGATACGACCTTGGTATGTGCAATGACTTCAATATCATGATTATATATACGACATGCGAGATAATACAAATCTAACAAAAGAATCTGCTCATGAACTCTGAAACCATTCGAAAAGGCGTGTATGGTAATAGCAATGCAATAATGTATACATAAAATATATATACATATACAAAAGAGTAACCGGTATATAAGGCGTGGTAGATTGAAGTTTTGTGATGCTTACATTATATATTACTATTTGACTTGTACAGTAAATAGTATAAATGTACTATCTTAAATAATATATGGCTCTGTTATGGCGTCTTTCAGTCTTTAATTCAAATGGGATTTAAATGTCCAAGGCGTCGTGAGTAAAGAAGAAAGAATTAACGATTAGAGATTAAGTACGTCTTGTGAAATAATAGGTAAGCGTGACATGGCTTAAGTATTTTAAAGTTTTTAGCATGTTATCGTTTGTAAATTACCATACAAATGTATATGTGTACTGTTACTTTTCTATATGACTGTACATACGGTTATTTCGGATAATTAAAGTTTGGCTACTGCGATTTGGCCAAACGGCATTCACATTACCAGTTTTATCTCCAGTACTTCTTACGCGTAACTGTATCTTGCAGCCGCTTTATATTTCCTGTTCATTTGATAACGAAGATGAAAAATTGCATGTGTTTATGTTTGCTGCGTATAGAAATTGTAATTCCACAAATACATAACCTCCACGATGCTCGTGGCACACTGTACTAACATTTTTCTTGGAAGGTAATTGCATTTCCCACGCATCTTCCTCATGGGGAGAGGTATATATGGTTTCACTTGACTCATACGAGCTTCAGTGTTTATCCAGACGCTGCAGTGGTCGTGCGGTCTGATAAATAATTTTCAATTTCGTGCCGACGCGAAATAGAAACTGGTGCTTATTCAAAATGCGCCGTAAATTCTTTTTGGCGCTCCTAGGTGTCGCCATTGTCGCAATGGCGGGAAACGTCAAAGCAGATGAAGATCCAGAAGTTACAGCTCCTATTGGAAAAATTCGTGGTTCCTATATGACTAGTAGACTTGGTAAAAAAATTTATGCATTTCGCGGTGTTAGGTATGCCGAACCTCCCGTAGGACAACAAAGATTCCAGGTCAGTTATAATATTTCTGTGTAAATGACGTTTAAGTTTTTGATTATATTTATGCAAAGCAATACACTGTAGTTACCTGCATTATGTAATTATGCTATAATTCCGGACCATAAAGACAGTGTCTGTAAAAGAGAATTTGTGAATAATTTTCCGTAATTAGGACGCGTTATTTGCCAAGAGTCTAACGAGTCTTTCCGTTTTACCGAGAATCATAATATAGCTAGCAGGTTCTGATGATGAATCATGCTGGAGTCAATGGACAAAATTACGCGAATATACACGTCGCATAAAATTATTGGCAATTGGATCGACCTTCCTTACACAGCAGTTATTCCAGAACCTTCTCATGTTTTGTACTTTAAAAATAGATTCGTTTACCGAAGAAGATCACGCTATTAGAGTTTCTAATATTTTTAATCATTATAGCAAGCCATACCAGCTAAGCCTTGGTCTGATGTCTTCAATGCTTCCGTCGAAGGACCCTCGTGTCCTCAAAAATTCACGGAATTGGTCAATGAGGATTGTCTTCGATTAAACGTATACACGACGAAGGTAATGTTTTGACTTGTTTCATTATACATAAAAAAAAATACTGCATTCAATTATCTGTTGGCAAACAATCAAGTTTCCTTATAGGTCCTGTTTTAAACTCTTGCTTGATTTTTTAGCAAATTCTGATAAGGTCGTACAGAATTTCTACAGGAACAAATAAGAGTTTAAGACAAAGACTGTAAGGAAACTCTGAAGTCAGGCTGTACTGCGTCCTATAGTCACAATAATGATATAACAACAATACACAATACGGTATTGTTATATGAATGTCCTTCGGAACGAATAATATTCCAGTGAGAAAATTTAAATGGTTAGATGTCCTTACAGTTTGAAAGAATCAAGAACGGTATAGTAACGTTGCATTAGACAAATTTGTAAAAAAAATTTTCCCTATACATTTTAGCGATAAAAATTTTGCAATAGGTAATGAAATATATATGCAATAATAAATACATATGCGATAATGAAGAACAATGGAATATCAAAAGTGCAATATAAATTTTTATACAAAAAAATTACAGTTGCCACCGAAAGTTGGGACAAAGGGAAGAAAACCTTTGAAGAGACCAGTTGTCGTATTTTTTCATCCAGGAGGATTTTACGGGGGCTCCGGACAAGGTTACATCTTTGGACCGCATTATTGGATGGATCAAGATATTGTATTGGTTACATCGAATTACCGTCTTGCGTCCTTGGGTGCGTATATATACTGTATATTGACTATACTTTGGTACGGTTGAGGAAAAAAGATGTTTATAGCACAGCGACACAAATTCTAAAAATACACTTTGAAAATACAGTTTCGCAGGCTATAAGAAAAGACACACTACATATGTTCATCACGTTTGTCATGTTGTTGCTTCAGGTTTCCTAAGCACCGGTGATTCTCTGGCACCTGGCAATCTTGGCCTTAAGGACCAAGTCGAGGCTTTGCGCTGGATTAAGAAAAATATTGCCAGTTTTGGAGGCGATCCTGATTCCGTGACTATAACCGGTTACAGTGCCGGCTCTTGGAGTGTTATGCTGCATATGCTTTCGCCAATGTCTAGGGGACTATTTCACAGAGCAATTGCAATGAGTGGTGCAGCCACTTTACAGGAACCACTGCCAACGGAGCAGAAACATTTGGCCAAAAAACAGGCGGAACTTCTTGGCTGTCCAACTGACACTACTGGAAATATGTTGATCTGTTTGAACACAAAGACGATTGAAGAGTTTGCTGAAAGTTATGAAAAATTCTTTGTAGGTTTTTCATTCAACATTGTCGGTTTTCGTTGCCTGACTTGGTGCGATTGAAGTCATTTTTCATTATTTTCTAGGAATGGCATCGCGATCCTATTTTAGTTTGGTCTCCGGTGGTAGAACCTGAAGTAAATGGAGTAGAAAGATTTCTTCCAGCTCAACCTGTTGATTTAATTCGACAGGGAAAGATATATGACGTCCCATTGATTGTCGGTGTTACAAAGGACGAATTTGGTGGTGTAGTTACTTGTGAGTTATAATTTCTTCTTGATATAAGATACATGCAGTTTAGAATTGAACAATAGTTTAAGTTCATGAGGTCCTTTCTTTATGTAGCAATGATTGAAGAAGCACGCAAAGGAAATACCTCTACATTCGATGATCTTAATCAGAATTGGGAGACTATTGCACCCATTAGTTTTCTTTATGAACGCGGTACACCTCGATCCAGAAGGATAAGTCAGGAACTGAAAAAGTTCTATTTTAATAATCAACCAGTTAGTCTAGACAATGTTGATGGACTCGCTCAAGTATGTATTAGATACTTATTTTTTAAATATGGAAGTAACATACACTTTACATTATACTTCTCTTTGGTTTATTATTTTAGCTGTATGCTGACTCTGTCATTATATTTCCCGTTCATCGTTTTGTCAAATTGATCAGTGCTGTTGCAACGCAACCAATTTATTATTATAAATTTTCTTATCAAGGACGATTCAGTCACAGTGTGTGGAGTGACACTAAAAAACCTTACGGTAACCAATATTATTGAAAAACTTGTGACAACCATGTCTATTATCACTGTATATCTTTTTGTCTATTGCTTATTCCGTTTTCTTTTTTTCTTAAAATAGGTGTGGTCCATCATGATGATCTATTGTATCTCTTCTACATAAGCTTTTTCCCCTATTTCAACGCAACGGATCCTGAAATTATCACTGTTGAACGATTAACCACAATGTGGACCAATTTTGCAAAAACTGGACAACCCATACCGATTGACAACGAAGCTTTTAAGAATGTCAAGTGGCCGATATACACCGATAGGACTAAAGAGTATCTGGATATTGGAGATAATCTCGTCACAGATTGCGGCCTCTACCAAAACAGAATGAACTTCTGGGATAACTTATTTCCGCTTACACCTTTGACTCATCACACAGGCGTTAAGCAATAAACTCATAAACGAAACGATGTATTTTTATTAAACAATTGTTTTTTAACTGCTTACTCGATATAGAGAGACTCTGCTGCATAGTGATGGTAAATATATTATACCTAGTGTACACAAAAGACAACATTTTTTTATTCATTAATGTAAATCAAGGTTCTACATTGTTACCTTAGCATTGCCACTTCAGAACAGATCTAAAGGATATTTGTTGCAACTTATATAAAAAAAAAAAATAAAGATCCTGCCCTTATATCTTTGGATCTGAAACTTGTAGCTTCACCAAACCTTCACTCAATTCCCAAAACTTCTTGCCCTTCGATGGATCCTTTACACCTTCGGAAAGGCCATATTCCTGAAAATAGATTGAATGATAATAACAGCAAGTCGCTATTAATGTTCAAGAAGAAGAGTATTAGAAATCATTTTTTTCTCACATGACAGTCCAAGAAATATTTGCCATTAACGGCAGCAACTTCATCAGAGACTGCTAAGTGGATACTTGTTTGTGCTCCTTGCTCAGGAGTCTTGAAGAAACCTTTGATGATGAGATTCAAGCCCCAGGACAATGGCGCTGGTACGTTTCTCCATATTCCACTGTCTATCATTCCCGGATGAAGACAATTGGCTGTAACTCCTGAACCTTCCAAGCGACGCGCGAGTTCCAAGGTGAAGACTATATTCGCGTACTTAGAAACATAGTACAAATAGGCAGGAAACGTTGTTGTAGGATTCACATTATTCAGATTCAATGTGGCAAGCCGGTACAATTCCGATGCCACAATTACTATACGACTGGGAGCCGATCGCTTGAGTAAATCTATGAAAAATAATAATATCATAATCAATCAATATCTGTAACTACTCGTAGAGCAACCAATTACTTATTCACATAGGACCAAGTTTCGATCGACGGCATTTCATGATTGCGTGGTTGAAATTACCAATCAAAAGATGTGTCAGCAAAAACGGTCCATAATGGTTAGTTGCCATTGTCATTTCGAGACCGTCATTAGTGACTTTTTTTCTGAACGTCTCGGCGGTTCCAGCATTATGTATTAGTACGTCCAAACGTGATTCCTCTCTGTTAATTTGTTGAGCGAATTCTCTGACCGATTGCAACGATGAGAGATCCAACTGTCGTACAACCACATTGCTGTTTCCAGTCTCCTTGATTAATTCATCTGCAAGGATATTGCGTTATCATTACTTAGGGTTCAAGATATAGACTTTAATGCTGGCAGGTGCTGCTGTATTGTTTGAAATAATGAAGATTCTCTAATTTACATTTTTAAACAATGACATGGATAAAAAAGTAATAACAGAAATTATATTAATGGGATATCAACAATCAATGAATTATTCGAAAGGATTAGGCGTATAATTAGCTAATTATTTGCATAGATTTCCAATTATCACAAACGTATGTATTATTACAGTAAACTGAATACTACTGATTACGAGTACATTCAAGTAACAGTATTTATCTATACAGATAATCTATATCAAGAATATACCTTTGAGTTTATTTGCGCTGTCCACGTTTCGACATCCCATAATAACCTTGGCTCCTCTCTTGGCAAGGTCCTTGGCTGTCTCTTTCCCAATGCCAGAAGTGCATCCCGTAATGATTACTGTCTTGCCGTCCATCTTATTTTTGCTCTTGCAAACTCCTAGCGTGTAATAAACGAAGAGACGTAATGCGATGAGAAAGAGTAGAGCGCCGCCAAGCACTACAATGATGGCCAACCAGCACAAAGTGGGGCAATTGAGAATGTCCAAAATCATGATCTGTAATAATATCGATATCTCTGGTACCGAGAAAAGGACAAAGATAACGTCCATTCAAGTAGACAATACAATAAAAAATGTCAAAGGTTAGAGCACCTTGCAATCTTATCCTCGTCTCAAAAAAAAAAAATAAATATTCCGTTACAATGTTTTTTTAAATATTTGCATAAATTACGAAAAGAAACGTCCTAATAGGAATACGATTTGAATAAATTATTTACTTAAGATGCCCTACGCATGTATGAGAATATTTTTAGCATTAAGGTGATGCTGTTTTATGTTGCTATTATAGAAGTTATATACATTCTTATGCTACGTAGCCAATCGTCCCAAACTTGATCAAGAGAAATTTTAAGTCCGGATCATAAACCTTGGATCTCAGTTCATCCTTTTTATCCTTATTATCTTCACTGCAATGTATTATGTCATGAGCAACAACAATCAGCCTTTGTAATTTGCCGACCATCTGTATCCGATATACTTCTAACAAACAATAGTCTAAATATCAACTTACGCAGAGTCTTCTAACCCACCGTCTACCATACATATACATATCTACAGTTTTCATTCACAGTACTGTGACAGCCCCAGCTAAGACGACCGTGGCTAGGACATCCTTTCGTCAGATATTATATTCACTAATGTCACGTAAAAATCGAACAGCGATCACGCAACCTCAGCGTACTCAAATATGTCGTATAATTTTCTATTATCGATCCTCCTTCAGTCCCTAAACCAACGCCTAGCCTCGGTCATAAATCACCTAAATTTCTAATTCGTAATCAAGTGCACCACATTGTACGTAGAAGTTCAGTTTTATAAGTTTTCTGAACAACTTCGAATTGTGGATTTGAATAGTTATCAACCGTCGGTAACAATTAGTTTTGTACCAACAAGTTTTTTGAGTCATGACCATCAGCAAAATAGGGTGCAAGTAACTGACCGATCCCGGGTAAATTTCCAAAAGGTTAGACCCTAAACAGACCATTGTGACAATCTTCCCGACGTTGCACATTGCTTGTAAATATCCTACAGCAGAGTGGAATGCATCCGACTTCCTATTATTACTTGACATGGGGTCGTTTGTCGGAAATAGTAAGGCGTAAGTGTATACTTTGTTAGGGTGAACTTCACAGATCCTCCAACTACTACCATACCTATTCTGTGCAACCGTCATCTGGATGCCACAGAAAGAAAAGACGCAAAAAAGTATGATTGCCTTGCTTCACGTCAGTAATCTGTAATAATTGCGTCAAAGTAGGTAAGGTTTTTTTGCTTATGCTACGCAGTCACTGGTAATAAAATTGATCAAAAGAAAGACAAGACGCGAAAAAGTATTATTATACGTTGCATCACGTGTGCAGTCTATAAGGATTATGTCGAAAGCAAGTTTAACTTAAAGTGTATTAATATCAATAAGACTGCGTATCAATTTTTTAGCAGAATTCGGTGACAACTTTGTTATTACTTTTAATAGGCTAGACTTCTGTAAAGATTCTATGAAAATTCTTAAAAATATTTTAAAACCATGGACAGTATAAGTTTTAAATAAGTCGTCTTAAATCTTAACTAGTGCATGGGCCATATATAGATTGAGCAACTTTTGTATTTTTGATATTATAAATTTGCTACGCCCTGCTTAAAAAATCTATTAAATCCGATTAAAAATAGTTAATCGGAAATAATCAGATTTGTGCATCAGACATTTTCTACTGAATATTATAGATATTTATTACTGAGAATGAATGAGATTCCCATTCATTCCAAATAACGTGCCCTGATTGAATCCGATTGTAATTGAATCGGATATCTATCGGTTTCTATTGATTTTAATCGGATTGCTAAAGCAGCGTGTATTCATATATTGATAAATAATATAAAATTTTGTATGCAAGTTAAATGCTTGTGCGCAATCCTTAAGTTGGATTTAAAAGTTAATTTAACACTGGGAATATAATTTTTATATTACAACACTAGTACATAACCCCTCTGAAATTTGTTGACCTTAAACTTCAAGAATACTCGCAATTTTTTTACTTTCCTACATGTCAAGTAAGTCCAATGAACTGCATAATAATTAGTGGCTAAGGTAAATTATCATACGTTTAAAATATCATTAGTGTAAAGAAAAGTACTCACTTTGAATTTATCGACGATCTTCAGTCTATTTATCACAGATGAATGATATATTCCTCTTGCAAATAACACTGCTTCCTTGTAGAAACTTTACACGACTGGACGTAGCAGTGCCTTACCGAGTAACAGGTATCCCCACTTTCCATTTGATAGTTCTTGGAATCTAGAATGACCTTGACAGTGGTCAGACTTTCTACACGAAGAGAAAGATTATAATTTTGTGGATATGAGCATTAACAAATAAATGATTAATAATTTGATTTTTTTTAAGTATAAAAACGTTCTCAGTATTTTGAATTAAATTATTTCAAATTATATTAGTTTTATGTGCTACCTATACAAGTCAGTGTTAACAAGGTTCTATGTCTATTCAATCCTTCTCAAAGGAAATAGAACAGAACGATACGACAGATGGTTTTGCACAGGATAATGCACTTAGAGCCTTAATGAATTTTCTCTCCATTTTAGAACGTCTGCCGGATATGGCACACTTCTTAATGCATTTAATGACCCTGTAAGATAGTGTAGCAAGTGGAAGGTCGATTTTAATGATTTGATATTATGGTCGTTGCATGATTTTATTATTGTGATACTATATAGTATATAACCATTTAATAGAACAATTAATTAATTGATATCTATAATTAATTCTATAATAATAATATATACATTAATACAGTAAATGATTCGTAAGATTGTATATATTTGTATGATATTACACATCGTTATGAATATAATTAATTTTCATGAACTCAAAATATAAAAATTCAAATTCTTTCAGACGTTCAAGAAATAAAATAGAAGTAATTTTATTCATTAACTGTTCTACTCGTTTCTTTTTTGAGATATGAGAGAATATGTATTTTTAATTGAAATTTTTTTAAATATTTTCTAATTACGAATCGTATTTGTTTTATACAATTAATTATAGGTCGATCATTTTATAGCGATCGTTATTATCGCATGTATGAGCGTCTTAAACTCTACAGGATTTATATTTTTGAGATTTTTAACTGACTCGAGCGTTTGGAGTGAACGCTTCTGCCATTTCCGTTGTTATCAGTCGGATTACTGGTTTGCAGTGTTAAATGTGCAATGCGTACATTTTTAATCCTGAGCACTTTTCTTAGATGCGCAATTCTCTGATTCAAAGTAGAAATCGTATTGACCTTCTGGTGCAGTTCCTGTTTTAATTGCTCGTACATAGAGTGAGAGACTAATTCCTCTGTATCTGCAATTCCTTGAATCGTTTAAGTCAGATATTAGTAAGGAATTTTTCCGAAATACATAAAATCGAATTTCACCGTTTAATTACCAGAAATCGTGCTGGGTTTGTTAACCGAAGGTAACCATTTTGTGTTTGACCGACGAAAAATCCACGTCCAGAAAAAGAGGCCGATGATTATCCATCCTCCAAGGATTCTAAATATATTCTTCAAATACTGACTTACGTTGAAGTAAATATTGGACGCTTTGGTAGCCACCTGCATCAGACTTGATGGTTTGATTTTCAATAGCATTTCATTTTCATTCCTTTCTTGCACTTCGTCGGTTTCTAATAAAGAATAATTTACTTAGAGAATATTATGAAAAATCTGTAATTAACTTATTGGATACTAGAATCGAGATCAAAGATTTGCAAATTTAACAATTTAATTTGTTTAATATTGATTTCAATTTTTTTCACAATAAAATGCCAAATGACCAATATTGGATTCGTGAAATATTGCACTATGCATGCATTGCTCATACCGTCAAACTTTTGGGATGATGGAGATCTGGTTATGAGGTCCGCTTCAATTTTGGATTTTAAATCCGTTAAAACCTTGTCAATAGTTCCTTGTTGAGAATTCACCAATTGGTTGATTACGGTGTTACTAAGCTTCATCTCAATTTTCGAAAAGACTTTTCTGTTTAAAGTATTCCAGTTCTCTTTTTTTGTACGTATGCTATTTGCTGGGGTGTAATTGTGAATGTCAACGTAACGAGGATAATGTACCTTGAGAACTTCTGCCATTAAAACTAAAATGGTAAGTTATTGATGTCACCCATGAGAAAGAGACTATAGTGGAGCCGTGAAATCATTTTCTTTTTAGGTTTTAACTCTAGGGGGGGGGGGGGGGTTAGAATGTGATAGAGTCCTTTAAATGTGGCACTGATGTCACGACTCGACTATATTATGTTAATTGTTATTGACATGTAATCACAGTTCTATACCTCCATCAGAAAAATCACGTGAAATATTTTTTTTGGCCCCGGGGGATAAAATTTCGTCGAGCCATGTATAAATTTCTTCGACATCGTCAGTTTGATTTCTTTCGACTCCTTCGTTCGTCATCGTCTTCATTGAAATTAAGTAGGAACTTTGAAGTTCATCATCTTTCTCAGCAAAAGCTATGTAATTTAATACCCCATATATAATTTTTACAGTCTGCAACAGATGTACGATCAATTTAGTATAATAATTCTGATATTAGCCTTGGGAACTGGCGCTTTTCTGTGCAAGCTACAAATTGTAAAAAGTTAACTTCATTACGATACCGTTCTTTTATTCTATTTTGCAGTATAGAATTTCAATTTTGCCTAAAATAATTGGCAATGCAGGCTATGTTCCGAAATTCACTGCAAATCTGTGAACATTGTTGCGTCCCTGCTTATCTGCACGCAGTAGAGTAAGACGCGAAAATGCCATAGAATAAAATCCCTAGATGATACAGAAAAGCGACACTTCAGCGATTTTCTGTCGCTGATTGTTAGCCGCCATATTGGAATTAAGTAGATTTCGAAGAAATCATTTGAAGTTCACATCTATGGGCCTAGGTCCACCACACTCCTTTTCTGGCTGGTTTCTTCATAAAGAGTGGCTCTACTTAATTGCGACTAGGCACATTCATCAACCCTTAAATAGCCAAAAATTCTGATATATAATAAGTTGAGGTTATCATTACAGGTGAGTGAGAACGAGTGTGGTGGAGCTAGGTCCATACTTGGGCGCGTACAACTAGAATAATTGTAGGCAGTGTACTGCGCTAAGTATTTTATATAAATATTAAATAATAGATCGAATTTATGGTAACCATTGTTTAAATAATGCTTTAAGTTAGCACCGTATCGCTGCACTCCTCAGCGTAGACAGACATGAGATGTTCGTTCGTGTTCACGTGTAGCTCGGCTACAGCGAGATCCGCATTATCGACAGAGGTGATGATCACAAAATCCTACTCCCGGACTCACCGCTACGATTTAGCGCCATGCTTTTGGTATCGCATAAAACCGTAGCGTTGCGCATTCATTCTTGACTTTCTGATTTATCTCTCTCATTATTTCTTATCTACTTTTATAACCTTATTCCTTATTTTTCTACTTCTTAACTTCTTTATTTCTGTCTTCCCTTCTATCTTCTCGTTTCACTCTGTTCCCTCTCACTTTCCATTGTGCTTGTCTTGCTTATCCTGTTTCTTTGATCAGGTCGAGCATGTTCATCCGAGTAATCATATAAGAGTAGTCACCCTGTTAGAACAGCTCGACATATAGACCGTGGTGTCTGGAGTTGCCCTTCCGCCTCATCCGCTGAGCTTGCTCAGTGGGTCGGGCCCAAGTTGTGACCGCAACAGGACCTTATGGGTCTCCCGACAGGGGCCTTGAGCCCCCTGGGGATCATGATCTTTCGTATAGTGATTCTAATCAGAGTATCTAGCTCTCGCGTATTTAGTATAATTTGTTCGCTTTGCTAAAAACGCTCCAACATGTCGTTGACCCTCGAGCACTCGTGTGGGTAGAGACGATCCTAAGTGTCGGTAGGAAGGTCGTGCGAGGTAATCCGTTGACTCTGGGTAAAGTCCTACTTGTGCTTGTGTTCTTGGGCAGGCTTCACTTGGGGTAGGTGCGGGTGCCATTGAGCACCTGCTAGTCCGATGTCGCCCTCTGTCGGATGCATTTAACACAGGGATCAATGGCTGACGGGGTCCGCCGCCGGCGACGCACGAGGTCCCTTATGTCTAACCCACTGAGCTTGCTCGGTGGGAAGGGACGCAGATTGTAGCGTTAAATATCGTCCCTCGCGACGTCCTGGCGGTGCTCGCAAGGACACCGTCGGAAGCTATGCCCGTGGTCTTTCGTTGCAGTGAATCCTTTACAGGCAGACCTCACGGAAATGCGCGTGGAGAAGCCCATTTCACTTCCTTATCCTTCTTACTTGTCCTACTTTTTCGAGTGTTCTCTTTTCTCGCTCCTCTCGAATAATCTGGAATACAGACAACATACAGTGTTCGGCATCTTCCTTATTCAGTGTTTTGATCATATAATGAAGGATCATAAAGAGAAAAAATTATACCCTGGCAATATTTACCATGTAATTAACATTTTTTCTTCAATGAAAAAAAAAGTTTTCTTCATTACCGACTTAGTGCACGTAAATAGGGTTTAAAGAATGTTGCACTTTATATTGTATTGTTTTAATAAGCATTTATTAATTACAGCGCAGTATTGAACTATTTTCAATTGGCAAAAGTAGCCTCTACTCGATATCAGAATTTCCAGTCGTATTATGCTTAATCGGAGGCACAAAACTATTCGGTGCCGAACGTTGTTTTCGTAATTTCAAAAAAAAGGCTCTACGCAAAATACTTTGAAAAGCTCTTCTGAGTTCCCGACTGCTGCATGCATAGATGAAAGGATTGATGCAACTGTTGAAATATCCCAGCCAAAATGCGAAAGTGAATATCGCACTTTCAGATAGATTACAGCTCTCGCATGCTGCATCTGAAAACAAAAATTCGCAGATCTCGTATGAATCTTGTGTAGAACAACAAATTCTCACGTCTATTTATATTGACTTTGTCACTTCAGAATTCTTTGATTCCCATCAGTATTCTGTCTTCATTTTCCGTATCCGTATCGCTTTTATTTAACATTTATGATCCTCCGCCACGTTTAATATTCACAGCCTATACTACTTGTGAATTCTATATTCTCTCTTAGTATCAGTAAGCGTTTGTAAAATCATGTAGTCTAAATATCGAGTAGTTACATCACTCAATGTCTAGGTTATCCTTAACGTTAGATCCAAAATGCTGAACAGATTTTCAAAATTCCTCGAATAAATTCTTCGTTATGTACAGATAATATCAATTAAATTTCTATGTGCTCTATCATTGCAAAACAACTAACTTTCCAGTGTACGAAATTCACTGGAACCTCTACGCCTATGCAAATATTGACTCCAATGGTCGTTAAACTCTCGCCTACCAAAGCCACTGAAAATATTCTCACCTATAGGTAAAATGACGAAGAAGGGAAACCAGCATAGAAGAAAACCGCCAACTACAATTCCTAATGTTTTTGCAGCCTTTTTCTGTCTTCGAAATTTCGCAGCTGGACCACGACAAAGTGGACCGCCACGTCCTTGCGACGCCCAGCGTCTAGGTGGACCAGGGCCAGATACCAATACAGTACTTGATTCATCTTTACGTACGTTGCTTTTGGTAAGCTGTAAAATACAACAAAAACAAGATAATTATCAATCAATGTAAAACCATTCTTTTAATTATCATATTTTAGATATTCAAATTTTTAAGAACTACGGATTCCTGAGTCACCCATGAGATTTGCTCTGTCATCTCTATCGTCTTCAATTGAAATTATTTGCATAATCATCACTTCGGAATCCGAAGTTCGCATTTGCAGATGACCTCCAAAAGAGAGCCGATATTTTGGTCTTGTTTTCCCATTCAATTATATAATCCTTGACGAGGATCCAGAACGTTTTGTTGCCCTCTGCAAACTGCCATGATCATGTTAATAGACATTGACAGGTCTTCGACCTCTCGTTTGGAGTTTCTGTGTAATCAATTTAAATGATACACTTCTCTGTACCCTCTTATCTTCCTGTACAATTTTTCTTCTAATTTTTCTTCTTCGACCCTACGTCTTATCCTCTATTGCTACTTTTGCTTTCAATCTACTCTTGACTTTCCAAAGTTTAATCCTTTCTGAGTAGCAAATGTGGTTTATAAGATTAGCACTTTTATTAGCATAGCATTGTGTAAGTCAGTACATTAGTGCTTTAATAATTTACCCTTGGTGGGATAATGGCCAGGGGTTGATTACAAAATTTCCAAATTTTTTTTTTAATTCACAGTGTACTACTGTTCTTAGGTGAACAACAATTGTGCTTCAATGTGAACACAAAAATTGTACTAAATTGCACTGCAATTATTGAGAAAGAAAAACAGTATATAATACATATAATTCAGCATGCGTTGATCCCACGTCTTTATTATTTATTAACACTATTAATTCGTTATTCGTTTCTACTTCTCTTTTAATTTTTTTTCTTTTAATTCATCTCGAGTGAAGAAGAGCTTGCTGCAATAGTACATAATGTTATTATGATTGTGAAGCAACATTCGCACAAATTCGAGACGCAAACTGTCACGATTGCATAATTTCATTGCTAAGTATGTGGGTCAGCGGACTTATTTTAGCACGCACTTGTATACTTTTCTTAATTATTTTTTTCTTAATTTTATACATATCATAATTACTGACTATTGCTTACAATGAATTACTTATTTTCTGTTACAGCCTATATATCAATCGTACGTATCGTCCGTAACCTCAATGGGAAATTATTCCCAGGATTGTCTATCATATTACAAGACACTGATAAGTAGATAACAATGTTCTAAACGAAGATAGATTTTTTCTTTAAAATCAGGTAGAAAGTAATATTGACGCCACTTGCCTATACGCTGGGAAAATTTATTAATGCATGTACATATATATATATATATGTAAAATAAATTATGAGTCATTCATAATACTGACAGATGCAATAACTAATAGCAATTCACAGCGTTTGACTTGTGCACAGGATATACATTTAAATAAAATAATTTAAAATAACAAAATTTATAATATTTGAGAAAGTCTATTGTGCATTGTACTTGTCGGAGTGCGAAAAAGTTCAATCGTAATTCATTGTACCCTGTAGGTATTAGAAGTAAAACTTTCAAGTCTTTTACCTTTCCCTTCAAATTTGATCGTTAAATAAATTCACTAATATAGATTTTACCTTTGATTGTCAATGAAGCATCGCGCTTTAACGGATACATCTTGCTACGCATGTTCTCTCTATTTCTCTTATTTGGGCATTAAGAGAAAATTGCATTCGAGTCTGCTGTGTGCACTTTTCTGGCCGAGTTTTGCTATTTACGAATGATACAAAGTTAAACTGTTAAAAATCAATTATAAAAGGTGGTAAAGAACCTTGTATTCGGATGGCCTTCGTGATTTTTCTTTCGCTCTTATCCCGGTGACTAGTCGTGGTCAGTCAGTTTGAATTGTTCAGTGGTCGAAGCGTCATCGGTTCGAGATGACGTCGAGTGAAAAGAATTATCCAGAGTAAATTATTTTTGAGCGGGAAAATTTAAAAAAAAATTGCTTACAGATCGTATGGACTCTAAGTGAAACTGAAGGAATATAATAACAATATACAATGCAAGATTGTGTTGAGTAAGTTGGAATTTAAAAGCATTTTCTTTTCTTTTTTTTCTTAGATAACGTAAATCGTAAAGTGGAATTACTTGAAACAAAAGAAAATACTTAACGGGTAATTTGTACCTTGATAATATGGGTTTTATAGGAACGCTTGTGACGTAATGACGAAACTTACAAATTCCACCTAGTGCTTAATCCACTTGATTCATGTGTCGCAGTTCTAATATCCTATATTATCGTGAAGTGATAATGACTATTTAATGATCGTATTACTATATAAATTATGTATACAGAAGTAATTTCGTGCTAAGAAATTTACTGATACGTTTCTAAAGGGCTTTTAAATGTCATCGTGATTTATGACAGTTTGAAATTATATAAATTTCCTGTATGATTGGGTATGAAGTTATTTCCATTATACATAGCGTCGATAAAATGTTATTTGTTCAATCGTTCGTATTGACTATACCGATAAGTAATGTCAATGTCACGTAACATCAACTTTGAAACTTTACACTTTCGCTTAATAAGGGTTATACATATTATTATAACGGCTAACGGCTATGTCAAGGTTTTGCATAACAGGGAGTAGCAGGATTAAATTCAATTCCATAAATTTAGCGTTTTAACGGAAACTCTCAAATTTCGAGAATTACATTTCCCATTTACTGGAATAGGATATGTCCATGTTAATGAAAAATTTGGTATCGGCAGTAACCGAAATCGATGTAACCGGATAAAAATAAATTTTAAAAAACGAAAGGTACGAGGAAAAGTATCTTTCATTCGACCCTACACCCTATGTGGAACTTATTGATCAATCTACACCGTTATTTAGGGTCATTCAACTGAAACTATTTCTGTAATCGGTTAACGAGCTTTGGTGGATATCATTGAATAAAATTTGTCCTTAAACCAGTACTCGAAGCAGCCACTTTCAATGGACAATTCCTTCCAGACGTTGAGAATAATTTTAATATTCACGTAGCGTCTGTCAAGTTGATACGCAAGTCTTCATTGCTATTATTTCTTTGTTGGCAGTTGGCAGTAAATTCGACATAATCAATAGCAGGATTTCCTGTATCAAAAAGGAGACGTATTCCTTGAAGGAGATTCTCGGAGACTGTACAAAATCCTGCAGAAAATTAAGAAATTATTTTTAAAAAAAAAAGCATCGTTAAACGTACAAAATTAAGACGAGAAATGAAAAAATGGATAAAATTGTAATAAAAAGTTTGGGAATTTTTCTGTTGTTTTTTAAAATATCAAATTTTGCTGAATCAACTATTCCAGTTGGGATTTTTGAGAATATCTACAAGTACTATACAAGATCTCCTCCGCTATCAAAAGGACGTCTAAATGATGAACAATTTGTAGCAAAGGAATACGATTTCATAATAATCGGTGCAGGTTCGGGAGGTTCCGTTTTGGCTAACAGATTGACGGAAATTACCGAATGGCAGGTTCTCCTCATAGAAGCTGGCAAAGACGAAATATTCTTAACGGACATACCATTGCTGGCCTCGGCAATGCAGATTACTGCCTACAACTGGGGTTATAAGACAGAACCGCGTGCCAGGGATGCAGATGGAAATGGCGGATATTGCCTTTCAATGACAGATGGACGTTGCAATTGGCCACGTGGAAAAGCAGTCGGTGGTACATCCGTTATCAATTTCATGATGTACACCAGAGGATCGAGAGCTGATTATGATTCCTGGGAGGCCCAGGGTAATCCTGGTTGGAGTTACAAGGACGTGCTCCCTTATTTTTTGAAATCTGAGAATAGTAAGCTGGAAAAATTTGATAAGAGATATCACTCAACCAATGGATACCTGGACGTGAGTTATTCTCCATACGTATCCAGATTACGTGGACCATTCCTGGATGCTGCGAAAGAGATGGGCTATACTGTGAATGATTACAATGCTGAGAAAATTCTTGGGTTTTCAGTGGCCCAAGCGAATCTTCGTAATGGTCGTCGGGTCAGCGCTTCGAAAGCTTTCCTGAAGCCAATAAGAAATCGTCCTAATTTTCACATATCAAAATTCTCACGTGTCACGAAAATCGTTATTGATCCTGATACAAAAACAGCTTTGGGCGTAGAATTTGTCAAGGATCGTCGTAGATACTTTGTCAAGGCTACCAAAGAGGTCCTGCTCTCGGCGGGTACTTTAAATTCGCCACAACTTCTTATGCTGTCTGGAATTGGACCTAGGGAACACTTGGAGTCCTTGGGTATCCGGGTTCTGGAAGATCTACCAGTGGGATTAAATCTGCAAGATCACGTCAGCATGTCTGCTCTTACGTTTCTAGTCAATGATAGCATCACTATAGTGGAATCTAGACTTGCTTCAAATCCTGCTAATACAATAAACTACTTTACCAAGGGTGCAGGACCCTTGACCGTACCTGGTGGAGCAGAAGGATTAGCTTTTATAAATACTAAAAGAGCATCACGTCGTAGAAAAAAACGAAAAAATTTCAAATTTTCATCTTTTCCAAAATTCACTCAAGACAGATCCTTCGAGAATGATTTCAACTTGAATTTCAATTCCATATCAAGTAGTACGAAATTTTCGAATTTTCCATCAGCACCAAACATAACCTCAATTACTGTTGATTCAAGTGTCTCAAAAATTCCTAAGCCAACTGGTCCAACTATCGAGAAGGATGATCCTGACATTGAACTTGTTCTGGGACTCGGTGCTATGACTGGCGATGGATCCGGAAGTATCAGGGGTCTACTGGGACTTTCTAATGAATTTTACAAAGAAGTCTTTGCCGCCTATGATGGATTTGATGCATTCAGTATTGTACCTATACTTATGCATCCTAAAAGTAGAGGAAACGTCACTTTGAAAAGTTCCAATCCATTTCACTGGCCTGTACTCCAGGCTAATTATTACGACAACGAGGAAGACTTGAGAATCATGGTTCGTGGAATCAGGAAGGTATGCTGTGGTTTTATGGAAATTCACTTTAAACTTTTACTATATTGTAACGAGTATTTGACACACGGCATCAACTTTTTCTCTGCTTAGTATCATTTACACGTGCACAAATCAAAATCGAGTCAAGGCAGCCACTCAGAATCCCCACTTGGAATCTCGAGAGAACCTTTTAAAATTAAATTTTAACATTTAGTCAACAAGTGGTAAGCGTCTAAAATAGAAGTTACACATACAATAACACTTCTAATGATTTTGTAACAGCCGGTTACGGTTTTGGACACGTTATGCCATTCTCTCAAACGTTTTTCAGTAGCTCTTTATCCCCTTCTCTGCTATCTCTACCACACTCTTTCATTTCATTTTATGTATATAGAGCTTTCCCTCATTGGCGCAAAATTGCATCATGTAAATAAAGTTTCACATTTCGATCACTAATGTTCAATAATTGAATTCACGAATTAATGGAGGCCGAGTCCTATTTTCTGATCTCTCGTTTGACGTGCGTCCATTACGTCATTACCACCATTGAATTAATTATATTTTAAAACCATAAGGATAAGGTATAGAAAAATTTTCGGAAAGACCTTTCTGTAGTCAATCCCACAAACTCCCAATATACTTCAAACGGATTTAATAAAAATTTTATCCATTAAAAGAAGTTGTTCAAATGTATAATTTTATTCTGTAAGACCTAATCAATTTTTTCTAATTACAGGCTATAGAATTGGCATCAACAAATTCTTTCAAGAGATTCAATTCGACTCTTCTACCAGTAAAATTCCCAGGCTGCAAGGATTTGCCATTTGATTCGGATGCCTATTGGTCTTGTGTATCACGTCACATTAGCACGACCTTGGGTCACTTTATCGGCACTTGTAAAATGGCTACAAAGAAAAATAACGGTGTGGTGGACAGCAGACTTAAGGTACATGGAATTAAGAGACTGAGAGTAGTGGATGCGAGTATCATGCCGACAATTATAGCAGGACATACAAACGCACCGACTATTATGATTGGCGAAAAGGCAAGTGATATGATTAAGGAGGAATGGAGGGGTATTACGTGAATCTTGTTACGAAAAAGGGGTCAAAGGTCACGGTTAACTACCAAGGTGAAATCCTTCAAAACCTTAGCAGACAATCACTCTAAAATGTGCTCAGAGATTTATTTCGAAGGTTAAGAGACAATAGCTAGAATTTAGTAGAATTCGAAAAGATTTTATAGTCCACGGATTTGTTTTCCGTTGTATCCATCAATGAGTAGACTGCATTTTTATGCATTCAAAAGTTGTACAATATAAGTTAGCATATATCAAAGTTACTTATATATATATATTATTAATAAGTATTCATATATTTTAAAGACCACCTGTATAAGTATTATATTTATAATTAGATCTACCTTACCTTGTTACCTCGGTGTATACGCAGCGTCACTTGACTCCTGGTCACGGCGCCTGCATCAAGGAATTGAGATCGTCTAGCGGCAGCTCTATAAACCAGTCCGTATAGTACCAAGATGACAAGGGCAGGTAGATAAAATGATCCACAGGTAGAAAAGATGACATAGCTAAAAGGGACAATGATTTTCGAATGATTAATTAAAAAGAATTTACGATATATAAAACAATTCGGTACTACAAACCCAAGCTGTTTATTCACGTTACACTCTCTGGTTTCGGATACGTAGACACTTTCCTGTGCCCATCCTAAGGGTGGACCCGCACTAATGGCCAGTGCCAAAAGCCAAATTGTTGCTATAGTCGCCCTAACCCTTCTTGTCGTGACCACACGAGAGTAAGAAAGTGGTCTAGACACACCGATGTACCTTAGAAAAACAAAATTGTCAGAAATGTTGTATTATTATCACAAAGAAAAATCGTACCATTTCATTCTGTTCCACTTGGCTGCTATCAGGGTCTTACCTGTCTACTGAAATTCCACATAGCGACAGGATGCTGGCTGTACAACAGAGAACATCAAGTGCTGCCCACAAGGAACAAGTAAGTGGTCCAAGACCCCAGCTTCCTCTGAGTTCTCTGCTAGCTGATAATGGTAGCACTGTTAGCCCTGAATGAAAATTGTTAAAATTATTTGTACTTCGATTGGTACAGTACGTCAATGATGAATTTTGTAAGAACGAACCAAGTATAAGATCCGCACATGCTAGATTCACTATAAGAGAATGCGTTGGCGCCCGCAGACTGGGACTGGACGCTATAGCAGCTATGACTAGTGTATTTCCACCCACGGTAAGAAGAATGACACTGAGGAGTGCCAAAGCCTCGAGTGCCAGGAGTGGTTCCTGGTGAAAGAGAGACAGAGAGAAATAGAGTGAAAGACTAGCTTAAGTATGTATGTACGCGTTATCATGCTGGATAGAAAGGTGTTGACATCTTGGAAAGGACCCTTGCTGCCAGATTGTATATACTACAGTGCAAACGATCAATCTTTTCCAAAAGAAACAGATTGATTCCATCAATGCTAGTCATCGATGCAGTTACAAAGCAACATGTGGTAGCAGGAGTAAAATGCTACATGAGAAGAATCTACTCTTCCTGGACCAATTTAACCTTCGATCAATAATATTGAGGGATTTTCATGAAACTTACGTCATTCGCTTTATCTGATATAAAGGCTCACCTTCACGACCAGCAGCCAGAAATTCTCATTAGGATTGATAACGGTCGACGAGGAGCAGCTCAGATTTATGAATTCGATAATGTCAAGACTATCGATAATCGTCCGATTCGTATCAAAGGCATCCTCGTAACCTCGATAATTTCTTTGGCTATCGTTATCATTGGACCTTTCGATATATTCGCATCTCGCCATATCGAAAGGTTAGCCTTTCATCAGTGAATCTCCCATTAGAAACCGCTTAGAACCCTCGTCCTTTTGCTCGAAACTTTCGGAAAAGCTTCCCACAGGTGCCCGATGTCATCCCAATGCTGCCTGACGTTTTTATGAAGTTCCGTCGAGCTTTCTTATGTAAAGATCCCAATACCCAAAAGGTCCTCCTCCATCCTGGACGTTTCGTGCTCCTCCCAAAAAATGGGTATCCTCGTGGCAAAGATGCGGATGGCTTTTTTGCGCAGGTAAGATTTTTCATTTTTGATCCATTTCTTCAGATCGTTCATACTCCATGTCCCACGATAACGGAAGACACTGACTCCTTATTCTGAACGATGAGAGAGAACCGTAAAAAGGATGAAAAAAATGTCGTGTGAAGATGAATGAAGACAATGGGCATATATATAGTATTACCAATTTCATACCGTTTTTTAAGGATATTCAGGTAATCGAGGAATCCCTTGAGCTCGTCCTTTGATCTTTCCGACTTCGACTAACATTTGTTATACTGGAGAGAAGTAAGTTTTCGTTTTCTTATCCACTTTATCATTCTCTACTCGTGCAATCCCCAGTTTTCTCATCCCTAAAAAAATTAATTCCTCATTAATTTTCGCACTCGAGGAATTTCTACTGTGGGTTTTTTACGCAAGGATAAAGGCCGTTTCTGAAATTAAAAAAAGGAACTAAAGGAATTCCCATGTCCGTGTTCCTTCGTAAAAGAAAGACGCGATGTGTATAAATACGAAGATAAAAAACGAGAAAAAGAAGGATGAACTAATTGAGTCGAAAGAAAAATAGAAAGGGAAGCATACGAAGGTAGATTAACGTTTTCGCCTAAAGTGATGGGATTCCTGTCGACGGTTTCAATGGCCTTAAACCATTGGTTTCTGGTATCCGTATTGTCTATAGAACAGTTAATGTGTTATAGATATATATATATATATATATATATGTATACACATGCATATATATATCGGCAATAACACCATTAGCGCGACCCACGCGAAGCTATTGCTGAAGGGTGTGATAACGATTTATCCCAGCCGTAATTTATTTTCGCTACAAAACGTTACTTCGCACAATATTTTACCCAGACTCCCAAATACGCTTAACGCCGACAGCTTTAATTTTTCCATATAGCATTCAATAGCATATGGCGAGGGAAACACATACACGAAAAATTATAGGACACATTTCAACATTAAAAATGAAATGATTAAGAATATCCTCCGATATCCAATTCGACAAAGGGTACCCAGTTTATTATTCTAGCCAGCCAAGGACAGAGGTAACGCTTGTCCTTGTCTTACGCAGGTGAGTCCCTATAACGTCGTCTCACTCGCACTCACGGGCGGTATACGAAAATTCTAAAGTCTTCGTCGTTTCTTATACAGGCCTATTATTCGCGCGCAACACGTAACTTTAATATCTATTAGCTGCCCGTTCCGTTCTTCAAACATAATGATCGCCTGATGCTGTCAAATTTAAGTGAAGTACTTTGACTTTGATCATCCTGTATAGATAAAGTTTTGATAAATTGAACGACACCAAGTTTACTTAATGAACGAAGTAATTAATTAGCAGTATTGATAAAAGCATTTTTTTTCGACAACGACCCCTCCAAAGTAAGACTGAATTATAGCTCAAAGTATAAGAGGGCAGAAGGAGATACACATATTCTTTTTCACTATCTATTACAGGTACGACCGACACAAATAAGCCTACCTAAGCGTAATTTATTTATGACGTGATAGCTCCCACCTGGTTCTGTCATTTTGTTTCAGTTATGTTATATATATATATATATATATATATATATATATATATATATATACATGTACATACATACATATATAGAGGTCATTCAAAGGGTCCCTGAATTGCCCTTTGCTAGCCCTTCGAGCCGAATTTGCTTTTGTTGGGATACAGACAGCAGGAGCTAAGCATTAGCATGACTATGATCGGGATCCCCAGGGGCTTTATAATAATGTTGCATATATCTGCGTAATCGAAAATAACAATTAGGATTTATTCAATGAAAAGTTCTAAGACAGGTATATTTGCGTTACATAAAAAATGCTAAGATTATTAATAACAATAAGGAAAATTGTTTTTATGCTTATCGGCAAGTTTTTTCATTGATAGATTAATTTGCGAGGTTATGGTCATTATTACGGCGAACTTTGTTATACATTACTCGTTGGTTATTCTTAGGTTTTTTTTTCTTAACAATCTGACCCTCCGTGTCACGGATGAGAAACAATGAAAAACCCATCGAGTTTGCAATGAATTAAATTCATACAATTGATAGATAGGTGTATACGTCAGTGAGGAATTTCACAGTGGGTTGTTCTCAGAGTCTGACCAAGGTTCCGTTATCTCTGAGAGTTTATTTTGAGAATTATGGTAATTTGTATATAAAGGCTGTTGAAGCGGGTTGTGCCATGAGAGAGATGAGAAATTAGGAGGAGAAATGTAACAGATGGGGAAATTGAAAACCAGATGTGAAGAGCAAGTAAAGCACTGATGACCAGGGAAAATATAGGGGTTGAATTTTTTATATTTAACACACTTACGTAAACCAGAGCAGAAACCTTACAGGTTGTTTCATTCGAGATCGACTGCTTAACATTAAACGATTGAGAATAATATAAATGGAAAAAATATAATGAACGAGTGTAATAATTTGGTGTTTTTGACATTAATCAAAGTCAACGCTGAGATATAATAAAAGTAATTGCGAAATTCCAAGACCGCGCGCTATTCGATTTACCGTCAAAAAGGCTGCTGAGACGCCTTCGGTTAAATATTCAACCCTTTCCTTTTTCTTGTACTTGTCGGAGAACCTTTAATTATCTTTTTCTTTTTTTTATAAATCTAATTTGATACTCGTGGTATGTGTACAAGATGTAGAGGGAAAAAGTGGTTTTTCTACGGTCTTAAGAATTTTTTGGTAACATTTGTTTTTCTCTTTTTCCTACCGGACTCATGATTTTTGTAATACTCGCATTTTGTAATTACCATTGTGGATACGTGTTATGGGAAGGCAATATTTACTTTTGTTTCTCATGTTGTTTTTCGTTTTTCTCTTGAAAATAAAAAACCTCAAACCACGGATTTCACAAATCCCATGACTTAGTTGAGATTTATAGGATTCGAAACAGCGTAACAAATTTCCTGAGGAATACATATACGGTATATTCGGGGAATTTTCCTAGGTATACAATATACGGTTGTCGCATGATTTATGGCGAAGGTACTATATGTATAGTTGTGTAAGTATATAAATTTATATTATATACGTATACCGGGGTAGAACGAATTTCCGTTTTGCAATGCCTTCTGTATCATTCGTCCAATTAAACAAACTCTTCAATGTTTTCAAAGGGACGGGAATAAGTTAACCAAAGACAAACTTTACTGTGTTATACATAGGAGTGTGTATATTTATTCATGAAAATAGGTAAAGGATCAACTTTTGGAAGTTTCGGACGTTTTATGAAAAATTCAACGTTATTTGATAAGAGCTCAAAAAAGTTTATATTTCTATTATACTCATTGCTAGAAACTGGTTGATGTTAGAAAATACATTTGATTTTAAGGTGAGACATGTCGGCATCGAAATGGACTATTTTACCCTTGAAAATTGTTGATTTTGTAGAAATGTCATCTACTCATGAAGTATTCGTTATATTTCGGAATTAACTTATGACTTGAGAGTTTGACTTTGAGAATTATGCTTGGTTAGGTTTATATGTGCATAACAAATTTACGTCATACACTGAAAACTGCCAAAATTTCATAAAGCTCTACGAGTCAAATTTTTTTGAGATACTTCACGCAAAATCATGGTAAATAATAGCACATGCGTATATACATTCATTGTCACGACGAATTATCTATTGCTTGTGAAATATAATTATCCAACAATTTTATAGTCCGGTTATGAATTGCTACATAAGTGTTCGTAATAATTCTGCTAAGTAACGTTGCACCTTTCGTGTGAATTATCCTTGAGTTTAATGAGGATGATTAACGAGTCATTGGCATGTCATGAAATGTACCAGTACAAAAGGTAACATACAATGAAACAGTGACCATGATTATCTAATAAGAAAGTATAGTACGATAGTACTCACCAGCATTGAGAATAGAAACAAAAAATTCTAGTACCTTTGAAGATAAATGACAAAGGATATCACTTAATGGGAACACAAGAAGCCGTACGTTGGACCGATGGTACGACGACACGTTCGTACCGGAGTTTCGAGGCGTTCTAAGGTACAGTCTGGAAAACTGAGCAACCGGAGGCCAGCCTACGCAACTACCCTCGAAAACGTACGAGAAATACCGACGCAGGATTCACCGCGAAGCCTATCAGAAGAATAATTATGAGAAATGGCGAGCGTCGCACGTAAAAGTTCAATACAATGGAATCGGACAGAAGAGTTCAAATAAATTTAAATTTCGCGCCTTATCGAACGATCAATCACGTCGTTACAAATTACGGATAGCTATTATTAGATATCGTAAATCATTTACCGAGATCCACGTTTTCGACAGTCATAGGTTCTCGAACGTCCAAGACTTGCAGATCGCAGGAGATTAAATAACATTCAGCTGTTACGGAAAGAATGGCGTCGTAATATATAGTGGACGCCGGACGTCGTTTCATGGGCAGTTGCTGGCCTACTAGGAGTGTAGTGTATCTGATAATACTGTGTAATATTGAATCGGGTTTAAATAAAAGTACGATAAGCTCTGTGCGGCTGAACGTTTCCTGCGATGGACTCGAAATTCGTTATTATTTTGTCTATAGCTAGTCTAACGGTTGTTGGTGGCGCGAATGATGGAGGACCAAAAGTTTGTATCGACGTTGGTTGTCTGATTGGTTTTGAAGATACTAGCAGATTGAACAGGACATTTAGTTCATTCCTTGGAATTCCATACGCTAAGCCCCCTATTGGGGAATTACGATTCAAGGTAAATGAACTCGATATTAAGTTGACGAATTTCAGGTTATGTTTGATTAATCGAGAGAGGGCTATGTACCCTACCTTAGGGGAAGCTTAAGTAAAATCTGTTTATTGAATATTAGAAAAAGGTGCTGTATGTACATTCTGAAGATCCTTGATTAGATTCATGTGAATTAACCCTTTGCGGTTGGTGTCCCCGTAGCGGGGACATTTTTAAATCGACGTAGAAGTCGATGACCCTGCAGCGGGAAACTTCGAAGATTTTGTATTCTTACGTATTATAAGTAGTATTAAACACAACAAATCAGTTTCAACAAATTCTGTGTGCTTTAATATCCATATATTGACTTTAAATCCTGTATGGAAAAGTAACTGCGAAACGCTAGATTTGCTCCGACCTGCTGGTATTCCCAAGAGCGAAATCTGCTGATCGCAAAGCATTAAACGAAGGCAATGTTAGATTAAAATTGTATTTTCATTCATATATTTCCACTAATAATTACATACATTGTATTAATTTTGTCAAACCAATAACGTTGCCGTGATTTTTTAGACATGATCGGTACTATCTAATGTCCACGTGTTCATTTTTATGAATGATAACAATACGAATCATTTAATCAAACATGATAAAAGAATCTTAAATAAATAAGTTTGTCGAATCTATCAGATTGTGATTTAAACCTGCTATCTGCGTTCTACACAAAATTAGTGTACTTAATATCCACATTTTTTTAGAACGTCGAATAATAATTTCTTGATGTTTGATATTAAAAAATGATCGTAAATATTAATCATGACGTTATGACTTTTGTATTCTGGAATATCGTTCTGTCACTGTCGAACTTATATATGTCGGTAAACAGAGGCAGAATGGTGCTCCAGCGTATCGGAGTTGATCTTGTAGCAAATACCCCGGCAAGAAACTCACTGCCTATATTCCCATTGTTATACCTTCAAAAAAACGTATTATCAATCTAACCAGCCTCCGGAAAATCCAGAACCCTGGGACACGCGTGAAGCTAAAAAAGATGGAAACACTTGTATCGCAGCCATACAATACCGCAATGAAGATGACCCACCAAGCAGTGAGGACTGCCTTTACTTGAATGTTTATACACCAGTGGTAATAAAACTAAAAATTAAACTAAACCAATCACATATGTATATACTAGTTAATAAAAATAAATTCTTCCTCTTTGAAGTTACCTGAAATAGGCGTTAGTTCACCGGATCTGCCAGTAATGGTATTTTTTCATCCTAGTGGTTTCATGGCCTGGTCAGGTACCACCAATCATTTTCAACCACATTTTTTCATGGACCGTGGTGTCATCCTTGTCACTTTAAATTACCGTCTCAATATACTAGGTAATTAAATTCGAGCTCTCTCGTTGTATATCAATTAAATGATTTTGAGGATGTCTATTTTTTATTATCAGGATTTTTAAGTACCGAGGATGAGGTTGCTCCTGGAAATTGGGGACTTAAAGATCAAGTGCATGCTCTGCAGTGGGTTAACGATAACATTGGGGCCTTTGGTGGTGATCCTGATAAGGTTACTATTTTTGGCAGTAGTGCTGGCGGAGCATCAGTACATTATCACATGCTAAGTCCACTTTCCAGAGGTTTATATATTCTAATTACTAAGGAGACGCAACCATTCGAATTATCTAGATTATATAATTATTCGTGATTGTAGGATTGTTCACGAAGGCCATCGCCCAATCAGGTCTCGCCAATGCAAGATGGGCTTATTCACTGAAGAATGAAGCAAGAGAACATGCAGAATATATAGGTCAACATTTTAAATGTCCTACTGAAAATTCGACTGTCTTGGTTGACTGCCTTCGTAAGAAACCGGCAGAGGAACTGATTGACGCTGACCCAATCTTTTTTGTAGGGCCCTTTTCTTATAGTTTTATTGTTTATGAATTGGAAAATATATTTTATACTATTTTTTCTTTGAAATTTACAGGTTTGGTCTATCGATCCACTAATTAAATTCCCACCCGTAGTAGAACCGGATATCGAAGGAGCCTTCCTTACGGCGATGCCAAATGATCTATTGAACGCTGGAAAATTTGCGGATGTACCGTTCATGACTGGAATTACGTCGAAAGAGGGAGTTATGAGAAGCGGCGGTGGGTTTGTTGACTGATCAGTATATAAATTTGTGAAAAAAAAAGGAGAAAAAATGATTAATCAATTTCGTTATTACCACAGCTATCATGTCTCATGACAATGTACTTCAGAATTATGATGTTCTCAGGTTAAAGTCGTTCTCTAATAGTTTACACTTTTATCAGCATCCGGTAGAGGATGTAATCAAAATCATTGATAAAATTCGCAAATACTATTTTAACAACAAACGCCTGACTCTTAAACAGGAAAAGAATATGATAAATGTGAGTCGAAGAATTCTGTTTTTTTTTTTATATTGAACTTAAAAGTAATTAAAAATATTATTAATTTTTTAAAATCCTTGCAGATGTTTTCTGACAGATATTTTGTCCATCCGTTGGTGAAAGCTGTTGAGATGCAACGTAAACATCAGAAATCACCAATTTATCTGTACAGTTTTGAGTATGAAGGACCAAAAACTTTTGCCACAGTATTTGGTAGAGAACTTAATACTCCCATAAATGGTGCATCACATTTAGATGATTACTTGTATCTATTTCCTATGGAGAAAACCTTCTTCAAGAATGATCCTTGGACCAGAAGTAGTGAAGAGAATGAAATGATAGAAAGAATGTTAGACATTCTAACAAATTTTGCCATTTTTGGGTAAATAGCTTCAAAGGTTTATAGACACATTAATTTACTGATTTACAAAAAAAAAAGTATAATAAATCTTTTGTTTCAGTAATCCTGCCCCTAGCTTCTCTGGGATTACGTGGAATCCAGTTAAATCTGAGGACCATGAACATCTAGTGATAAAGGGACCTCACGATCTAAGAATGTCCTCAAAATTGAGATCAGATGCTATCGCCTTCTGGGATAAATTAGACGTCGATAGTGTTAAATCTTTTATCCACGATGAACTTTAATAGTAAAAATATGCAAGAATTCGTTATCGTATAAGTTATTGTTAACGCTTTATTAAATATTTGCAACATTCTCTAGAAAATATTAATAAATAGAAGCTTCCTCGAACGTCCGTCATTCTTTGCATCTAGCAATGGTAACATTATGCTAATCATATAAGCATTAGTATACTATGTACTTCGGTGCAATTATGCATGTAATATGCGAACCAGCGAAGATTTCCTTTGTAACACGAATCTTGTAATCGCCAAGGTTTCATTTGTAAATGTCACATTTTTTTTCTAAGTCATTTAACTTTCTCCTAGCTTCTCGTTACTTTGCTCCTTTTCATAATCTATAAAAACTCGCCAAAATCACTAATAAAGCTAGCCAATTAATCTGAAGATCTCCAGCACCTGCACAGGCACAAAAATAAAAATGACAATTTTGAATTGATATTGAGATAAGCAAAAAGAGCAGATTCATTAAGAAAAATGGAGCTTACGGTTATCGCTGTAGCGAATACAATCCAATTGATCCTCCGTGGTGGTGTAATCAGAAGCGCAAGTGCACATTCCTAAAAGTTAAGAAATTAATAAAAAAATTAAAAATGGCTGTGACTTATAAAAAATACGTTGAAAGAAAATTCTCACCATGGATACAATCGACATTTGTGACTTCGGTCGTATTGGAATCTTTATTCGTGGGCGTAACGCATTGACGATGAGTCTCGCAGGCTCGACCGAGCTCTGTAAAAAATTATTCAGACATGACGTAACTATAAGAGTACAGAAAAAAATATGTAATATTGTCAAACTTTATACTTACTAGCACTTCTATAACATACTGGACCACGTTGATGGTAGAATTCAACGCAAGAGCACCTGTCCTCGTTGCATTGTGCATTCGTCATGAACTCCTGACACTGCGAATCCTCACTGCACGATTCACCGATTACATTGGCAGCTTTCAGACATCTCTTCCGATCAGAAGATATCACGTGATCCACGTTACATCGGCAGACGTTCAAGCACCTTGAATTTTGAGCGACACATTCCTCGTCGCCGGAGCAGGGATCGCCCAAAACTGATAATACAAAATAATGTCTTTGTTAATTCGACTGTTTTAATATTTATATATACAGTCGAACGTGATTCATAAGTATCGAAAGACTCACATGAACTTCTAATACATCTTGTACCGTCTGGATTAGGGTGATGTTGAAATGGACATTCACAGAAACCAGTGACGCAATAACTGGGTGAGTTTTCAACGTAACAGTTGTTCGAAGTCTGACACATATGACCTATTCCTGCATTTAAGATATAAATATTACGATAGATTTATTTAAGAGTTATTTATATTATTTACAAATGCTAATTATCACTTACTGACTGTTTCGTAGCATCGTCCGTCCTGGAAGTGGGAGCCAATGGAACACTGACACACGTTGTCCCGGCATTCCGCTTGGGCTGTGAAGGTCACGCTACACTGCACGTCCTTCGTACATGGATCCCCCATCGCAGTGGCAGCTGCAACAGGAAGTGCATCAATTATACGCCATCTTTAAATTCACACAACGGCCGTATTAAAAATATAATAATAATACGCACTTCTTAGACACTGCACGTGAGTACGATTCCTGTCGACAAGATATCCAGTCATGCACAGACATGTCTGCTGATTCCAGCAGTATGCATTCTCTACGCAGTCCTTGTCATACTGGCAGGAAGCCAGAGTTTCTGAAAAGCCATAAGACGCAAAAAAAAGAAGACAATAATTGATAAACACACAGTTGACTTATTCAAATAAATGTATCATCACTTAACCTAAAAACCAGTACACGTGAGTCACATATATATTAGATAAAGCAAAGCCCAGTCTGCATGCATACGTGTATACGCTATATGATAAACGGAAGTAGGAATAATCTTATTGAAAAGTCTAGTTCCGGTTTTAAAAATCCAAGCCTACATTCATCAGAAATATATTTTTCACCAGACAGCAGGCACCAGCTGATAGCTGTAGAAGTTTCCATGTATTTAAAAATACATTGGCTTATTGAGCACGAGGTTCGTGATAAGCTGACATTCTCAGCAGCAGATCGATACGTACTAGGCAATGCTTGATCCCTGCACGTCAGGTTGCCGCTGACGAGGTAGCATGGAATACGAAGCGACACGAAGAGGAAGACTAGGACGTAGATTCTGTTGAATCCTCTACCCTTCATCCTCAAGGAACGCAAACGATCCTCCAGATCCTCCTGATCCTCCAGGATGATTTCTTCTCGATAGCATGCTTCCTCCAGTTGTGTCTGGCTGAGAGAGCCGGTCAAGAGATTCCTGACCCTTCACTACTATACTATTGCGTACTGTCTAAACAAGACACTTCCATTTACACTAGTTCTCCTATGGCATAAGCGTAGCCTCCAAAGATTGACACTTCACTCTACAAGAACACAGTGCGCGCACATTGGGCAAACGTGGGCTGAACCGAACAGTCTTCACTCTATGAACGCAACGACGTAACAGCGTAACAGAGTAACAGAGGAGCGAATTACGCAACAGCGTCCCTGGCACTGCAAACTACGTTTTCAGGCACACAGATTCCAATGCAAAGAGCCAAACAGTGAGGATCCGGCTGAGTTACGTAGATTTAGAGAAGGGAATGAAAAACGCTTCACGGTTATCGACCTTCTTCCCACGGGTACAGGAGGTTCTGGTCCATAGGGAACAGTCCCAGGTAATATGATAAATATCAACGTGTTTATAGGATCATGGTCACAAAACAATGCTAAATACGTAAGAGGCTCACAATAGCTAACATAAGTGATCCAAGTACAGTATCTGTCGTAAGAAACTTGTCAATTTTAAATATTGGACTGTACATGAAAAATTCAGTTTTTAACGTATTCATCACTTTTACGATAATTGCACATGACGTTTAAATTAGTTGTCACTTGGGAATCTTGTGTGGTCGTTTACAAATAATGCATCATTGTCAATTCTTTTGTTATTAATGAAATTAATATTATTCTTTATAACATTTTTTCACTCACGTCTTCTAGATAGATGTGTGTGCTCGTCGAGATGAGCTGTGACTGTACCGCCGTAGGCCAACACAAGGGCCAGCGCAAGCGTCACGCCAACCGGAACCTTGAGGTCTCCTTTCATTTCCTTTTCTTCTTTGGTGAACCTTCGAATAGTTTCAGTTTAGATGTTCGACTTCGTGAGCCGATAGGCCCACTACGAGGTCTCTAATGAAAGCAAACTAATTTTACGTTAGCATCACTAGGAGTGACGCGTTCACTAGCCCAGATCGTACGGAGAGACGCGCCGTTATCATCGCCTCTGTATCTTATCAGTATAAGATTACCAAAGGTGGAAAGTTGTAATACATAGATATACCTTCGCTTTACGATTCCCATACACACCTTGTTACAGTGGATAGGCATTTAATGATTTCGAAATACCAAGATGGCTGATATCTAATGTTCAAAATGATTTCAGTCAATGAATCGTGTTAAAATTATCAGGTCTCCATCGAGAAAATTTCAGTTTTGCGTTACTTATCTTATAACTGTACATGTTTAATGAAAAAAAAAACCATGCGACAAGAAGATTGTCCACTTAAAGTTACTGATAAAATTTCGATTTCTGCTTTGATATTCATAAAAAAAAATTTACTTATGAAACCGCTCATATAAAAGCAGTGCACATTGCAAAGAGTTTGCATTTTACAAGTAACGTCTAGCTTTATAGAATAATTTTCATTTGCTTTCGGTATGATCGATAAGAGGATTTCCGTATTTTTCATTTTTTCTTTTTCTCTCATTTTTTTTATTATCTGTGTCAATGGACAATCACGCCTAATTGGATCCGAATGCTGGTCGTACAACGACTGTAATAATGTCCAGTATAGCTATTGTAAAAATTATCGTTGCGCTTGCTATAGCCCTTACATTCCAAGTCAGAACTTAAGCATCTGTACAATAGGTAAGAGATAATGGCACGGTCCATTAAAATCACCCATATGTTAGTTTAATGAAAAATTATTTTCTTGTAGCTACCGGCGAGCTCTGTCAAACGGTGTCCAGTGTCTGCTATGATAATAACGCTCGTTGCAATTCGACAAAGAAAGGATATTGCGAATGCAAAGATACATTTGTGCAACATACAGACACCAGGGTGTGTTTGAAAGGTAAGAGAAAACGTTATAAAAAGGTATGTCATTATTTAGTATAAAAAAAAATGTCAATGTCTATTTAAAAAATTCATTGTCACTGACGATTACATTATTTATTTAATTTGTATTATCTTAAAAATAACATATGTTTACAGCCATCGGTCAGAACTGTAGTGAAGCTGAAGTGGCCTGTGTCGATGGATCCTGTGATAATGGCAAGTGTCAATGTCCACAGCCCCTAGTAGGCAATTCTTTTGGCAACAGGTGCGTCACCGGTAATATAATTGATTATTACTTTAATTTATTGACATATCAAAAGTTTATCTTTTATATGAATTATGTCTTTCTGTGTTACTAGCTCTGGGCGAAAATTGTCTGCAAAGTCAAGAATGCGCCGATCCTCACGCTACCTGTACAAAGAATGGACCCTGTGTCTGCAACGATGGATTCCAGCAAGTTCAGCGCGCGGATGGTTCTACGCTTTGCAAGCGAAGTCAGTAATAAAAAAAAATTATTTATTAATTAATTTCAAAGCTCTCTCTTATAGTCTTAGGAGGAGCTTGCGACAGGGTTGAGGACTGTGCAGACGAAGATTCATTTTGTGAGCTCATGAGACAAGGAACTACCATTTGTAATTGTCGCGAAGGCTACGTGCGATCTACTGACATGCTGAAATGTCTCGCGGGTAAAGAACATAATGTAATTCATTTGTAGAACGTCGATCAAGCTTTTATTTTTCATTCTCCCAGTACCCCTTCTCTGGCCAGGCTCTTGCGAGGAGGATCTACAGTGTCATGGAGCTTTTCAAAGTCTGAGTAGTTGTTCAAATTTCACTTGCAGTTGTCCAATTGGACACGAGTTTAGTGAAGACAGTGGCGAATGTATTATTTCAGGTAAGGAAAAAAAAATATTTCAATTTTTAATAATAATTATTAAACTAATATATTATTTTCCAGCGGTCGTCAAAGTTCCGTAGACTTAAAATGGAACTTTTATCATCGGCCTGACCAATACCTCGAATCACGATTCGTGAGATACGAAGGAAAGAAAAGGAAAGAAATGTGTGACTCAATGATTTTTCTAAATTTATTTAAAAAAAAAAAAAGACGTGCAACGATAGATAGCTGAGATAATTTTAAAGCCAATACATAGTATTACTGCGTACTGCTAACACTGTGTTAATTACTATCTCCTTCGTGTACGATAATCAAACAAATCAGTCAGACCGAGTCCGTACAGTAAGTGTAAATTACAGGCGTAATAATATACATAATACTTGTTTCGTACGACACTATTTTCTGCGTAAATAAGATTTTACAAAAGTTACAGAACCCTTTACAGCGTGCAGTATCGTGGACGTTTGTAATTAATCCTACTTATGTATCGAAGACAAGGCAGAATATATGTATATGCATCTCCTCAGTGAGGTTTTGAGATTTGAAATTAAGGAACGAAAATAATATTCGAATACGAGTAATGAGATATGAGAAACATTTGTTTTCTTCCTCTTACAATAATACGTAGAGTAACGACGATAAAATGAGAGTCGCCGAAAGCGTCAGTGTGGCTGCACCTGAAAATACAATTATTTCACTTAACGTAACAAGCACGAATATTTCTCCACTTGTATGACTAATACGCGATTACTCAGTATACGCTTTGCTTTCGTATACCGTTAAATTTTTATTTTTACCTGATACACATATATTATCTTTATTCTTTTCGAAGCCTGTCGTGCAATGGCAATGATTGGCTATGCACTGCAAAGCCTTCTTCTCGTATCCGGTTTCACCCTGATAACATTCGTAATCTCCTTCGCAACTGTCACCAAGCCCTAAACACAATTTAGATAAATGCATTGCTTTACAAATTAATTACGGATGTTGATTCTAGAGGATATTCCAGTATTAAAAATAGTTATACTTTTGTTCACGACACATCGATGTACGTCGTTATCGAAATGATAATGCTCTTGGCAAACGCATTTCTCTGCTATGCATTCTGACTTGTCGCCCAATTTTTTCGAACACTGTACAGACTCCATGCAGTTGTCATTAATTTCCAAGGCCAGTGGCAGACATTTATTATTCTGGGGATTGACAACTGCATCGATGGAACACGTGCAAATTCTAGCGTTGCATTCAGCTCCAATGATGCCCATGCACTCTTCTTTGAAATCGCATGGCTCACCGAGCGCTACGATTATTTAATGATTAATATGATATCAATGGGATTTAAAAAATTTTTTTTATCAATACATACCTACGGATTTATAACATTTTGAATTGGCGTAGAAGTAACCTGGAACGCATCTGCACTCCATATTGGAGCACGTGGTGTTTGCCAAATAAGCCAAACATTGCCTATTGTCCTCACAGGTAGAACCAATGGTGGTTGCAACTAGAAAATTTTGAATGAAATTATATTGTTATACTGATTAGTGATAAGACAATCGTCAAAAATATCTTACGTACTCGGTAGGCATCTGTCGCCATCCAACGACGATACAAAACCCGTCAAACATTCGCACTGCGATCTGGTGGAATTACAGAAGCCGTTTTTTAAATTACAATCCTTTGAGTGTTTGCATACGCGACCTACCAATGGAGCTAAAATTTCGCGCGAAAAAGAAAACAGTTAATATAATAAATAAAAATATCCCAAGTCAGTAACTGTCTTGTTGACAGTTTTAAATCAAACTTTAAAAGTCATTTACTTGGAGACTTTGGGGCCGCTTCGACAATGTCAAATGGTTTACACGGACTGAATGGTTCTTCTCCATTATTCGAACAAAAACATTCGAAGTTCGTGCAAGATGTATTTGCATTGTTTGGTAACGCTATTCTGCAATCTTCATTGCTACTGCAGGGAAACGTCACGTTTTGATCATTGTTAGGGTAGCCTAGAAAAGACGTAAGAACATATAGATAACCTTAAAATACATTCCTAGTACAATGTGACTAGACTCTGATTCTTCTAGTTTAGTCTCAGCTTAGAATTTGTATCCTTTCTATTTTCAATATATATATATATATTGATTCAATGTATATACATATAATCTTGAATATAAAAAGCTGCGTATCTATGCGTGCTGTATTCCGTGCTCAAAGGTTTAACACAAATTATACATGTATTCTATGTGTTTCTCCTACACAACAAAGGACAACTGGAATAGCTACGGTCACGATTTGTAAATAATTGCCAATCATAAGAACGCTAAACAACAATATTATTCATACCTCGCCTTGGCTGTTGACCGTTACTATATACGTTAGTATGAAACTCTATCGCTTAAGGGGTGCAACGTATATACGGGGTACCATAATATCAGCGCGAAAGAAATACCATAGTACTTCATAAGTATACGCATAGTATATAATATGAAGCCACGTTGGCGCTTTGAATGCTTTGTCTATCGTCGACGATATAAATAATAATGCATTCTTAGAATATTGTCGGAGCTCAGTGGATCCAGGGTATTAATCATACAGGATTTAGCAAACATCATACGATTTTTGGATATTGATGTGAAATTTGATAATTGCATTTTTTTCAAATCGATAAATTATAAAATTAAAAAGAATATCCAGTGTCAATGTTAATGTACGAATCACATAAATTTATGTCAAATAAGGCGATGCGTTTGAAAAAAGATACTGTTGCCTAAAGGTAACTTATTTAGTTCACGAAATTGTTTTTAAGCTGCAATACGAGATTTCCAGCAAGATAAAAGAACTTTTATCACAAGATTCCGACGCGAAGAACAAGATATAGAAAAATATTGAAACACGAATTATTCAAAAGCTACGTGCAAATGCATACATACAAATTATCGTACAAGATGAAAAAATGACGAATTATTAATAAGCCATTGTTACGCATTGAAACGATCTGACCGGATCGTGAACTTAAGAAAGAAATGACAGTGTTGAAGAAAAAAGTTTATTATTCCCAGAACCGAAATAACACGGTGACTAATAAAAGATATTACAATGGTGAATCCTTCAAACTGTTCAAACAGTCGTGAAACGTTCGACTTAGTCTTCGAAGACTTTGCATCACGTAGTACCGAGTGCGCAAATGACAAATGCTCTTACAATACTTGTAGGACTTGGACAATTGAATAAGAGAAACTAAAGAAGAGAAAAAAAAAAGAAAAGACAGTATGTCTCCGCGCTAAGAATAAATAAGATAAAAAACTTTTTAAATCGTAGAGAAAATAAGCCTCGGGTTAAATTTTCACAGGTAATAGAATCTTTACTTTGACTTTCCCTTGTAAATGTCTGTCGTTCGCGTCTGATGGCGAAAGAACAAAAAAACGGTATTAAAAGAGTGAAACTAGAAAACGAAAGAAGACCAGAGAGAGAAAAAAAATGTTAAGTTCCACATTTCAAATCAGGTACATTGCGATGAGCATTCACCGGTGTTTTGTAACTTTCCATGATAGTCATTAAGATTGCACGTTACGTATGTGTGTTAATGAGTCACCGCGTGCGTGGAAATTCGTTGAAGAATCACTAGGATTTTTGAAAAAATATATATACAGTATACCTTGACCAGCTACCGAGTAGATAATTAGAATCGCTGAGAAAATCAGGTACTTCATCATCTTGAGGCGCTTCCTTCCTTCCGGTTGATTTAGATCCGCTTTATCTTTTTCTTCTCTCTTTGCGTTATGTCGGAATAATTAAATAAATAGTCAGCGATCGCTCTCTGGATCTTCTGTTTTTCCTTCGCAGGAGAGAGGCTGGATCCCGAGCACCGTCTAGACGCGACTGACGAACTTCGAGAACCTAGCGAACCTCGACCGCGCCGATTACGCCGGCATTCTTCTTCCGCTCCCACCATGTCGATTGTTTCTCGTGTTAGCCTACGTTCGGTCAATCGATTGTGCAGTAATATTCTTGAGATAGACTAGATTGGCCATAATACATCCCCACCTTGTATTCAAGAAAGATATCCGTTAAGAAACTTTGATTGAATTTTCGAAGATATATTATCGTTTTTAAAAATGCCGCCAAGACTTCTTGACACAACAGAGACTCAGACTGTACCGGTTGATTGCGTGAGAGATTTGACGATCGTAATTTTTGTCATTGCTACGATATTTCTGGATTGTTTAGTTCATTGTATTTAACTTGATGCCAACGTACATTGAGGTTAGTTTGATAGCTTTTCCTAGGTCATCGGATTCTTGATTATATCTTACACGTATATAGACGCTATTGTTATTTCCTTTGACGTATCGAATACCGTTAATGAAACAGTATATTTTCCAGTGATAGTAACACCTCGAATGGCGGTATCTTGTGACGAGTTCGTGGTTTCCTTATAAATAAATTTTACATTATCTCATGCAATTTGATATCCAATCGTTGGCAGTGTTGAACATTCAAATTTCGTGCATTATAAATCGACCGGTAGCTGCTCCTGGCGGAATTCTTAATAATCTACATTATCGACAACGACTGCCTGTCAGTGCTGGAGTATCATTTTAAAATAACGTAGATAACCGCCACAAAAAGATAAATACGTTCACGTATCGTCATATCGATTTTCCAAGAACTCGATGACTGTGGGCCTTGATTCTGTGAGTCCCATTGCTATAGGCAATAGTACGAAACTTTGTAATTTCTTAGTAAGTAAAAAATGTTTCGTCTAACTGTAATTACTAAGTAGAATATTCTGTAAGTCTCATTGATATTAAAGCATATCGTTTCAATGTTCCACGAAATTTCTTAATACAATTTTCGTATCATGTAAAGGTAGAAAAAGATTCGTTACGTATACCAGACGAGTTTTCTGTTTCATGTATATTTCAAATTTACTTTTTCTGTGCTGGAGTGTTCAACCAGTCGAAGATAACACTTATCAGTGGGACTTGGCGTTGGGGTTGATGGCTAGACGTAATCAGTAAGAATTATAAGAGCTTCAGTTTATCATTGGCTAGTGAGAAAGTACTTTCATTCAAAATCATTATGCCACGTTTACAATTCGTGTTTTGCATGACAATACTCACGTGCATAGATCTCAGCGGTCAGTTTTGGATTTTTGTAAAATATAAAGGGAAACAGAAAAAGTGCCAGTGATATATTCAAAGCAATTTACCTGTCATCGAAGTGACACACCTGTTTTGAATTTATCCTTCAGACATGTTTTTATTCTCATTCTCGCGTTTTTTAAATTTCTTTACAGCTATCTCAAAGAAATACTAAATTGTGTATTGTTTCAGTTGCACAATATTATGGTACGTCTCGAATCCACGAATACTGCAAAATAGACTATGACTGTATTCAACATGCATTCTGTCGAGAACAGCATACGTGCCTGTGTGAGCCATATTATGCTCCAACGCCTGATAAGGGAATGTGCACCGCGAGTATGTATTATATCTGTGTATTATATTTTTATAATAAAAAATTACATAATTTTTATGGTACTCCATAAGAGTAAAGTGACAGGAATGCTCTTAGTAGTATCATATATTTCCGTTGATATTTATGGAAGGTCACGTCTGCAACGACTTAGTGATAGGAAGGATAATTTTTTTCAGCACCGGGATTGCCATGTTCGAATGATGCAGTTTGCGCAACTATGACTAACTCAGAATGTGTACAAGGCCTATGTGCGTGTAAAAAAAACTTTGTCCTGGACTTGAAGAACTCATCGAATTGCATTGCCCGTGAGTCATCAGTTATGCTGTTTTCTTTTCCTTACGTTGTAACTGATAGCGAAGAAAATGATAGAATTTTTTGGAACCACTAAAGAAATTCAAACTTTTGCTTTAATGGCAGGACCTGTCATCGAGGGTGATCATTGTCAAACCCAAGATGAATGTTACGATGCAATGGACAGTGCTTACTGTGTGAACGAACGCTGTTATTGTTACACGAATTATCATTTTGTACTGGGATTAGGAAGATGCATAAGGAATCGAGGTAACGATTATCTTGGTGAAAATTTTTCTTAAAATTTTCCAGATTTTCTATTTGATCATTCCGAACTTTATTTGGAATTCTCGAAAGTCTTTATATTTTTGAGAAAATCCGACAATTTATTTGGAATTTTCGAAAAATGACATTTCGGAGAAAAGCTTCCACCAGGGTAGATTTAAAAAAAAATTTCTTTTTAAAGTTATATCACTAATGGAAACTGTTTTACATTGAAGATCTTAACCAAACCTGTCAAGCGGATTACGAATGCTTTATAAAGAGTGATTCGAAGGAATTGGAATGTCAGAATGGCTACTGTCGCTACACACTTGCAACTACATCGTCTAGTAAATATTAATTCGTTAATAGGATAGCTTCTTGACTGACTCTAATTGCTTTTTTGTTTTTATTTTAGGCTCAACTCCAACAGCCATTGCAGTCATTACGATACTTGGATTAGGAATTACAAATATATGAAGTTTACTATGAGTGTGAACTTTCTAGTAATTAATCAGAATTATGTAATTTTAATGAGTTCGAACAACATTTAATTATAGAATAATCGAATGGGTGTTCATTGTAACGCGGATCGGTTGTAATTATTTATTATTACAATGCCTTTTTTATAAACGATTAATTAATTCCTATCACGTAGAATCAATTATTCGTATCTCTTATGACACTACTACCTTTCTATTTATCGTCGCCAGATAATAGGTGATAAATAATGACTGATCTATGAATATTTTCTTACAATTTTGTTATACCCTGTGGAGAAACCGAGAATAAAGATCGTCTAGAACTCGCGACTATTTAACACCTATATGTAATTATAAAAAAAAACTGCAGATAACTTGTGATAATTTCAGTGCGGTTCAGGTTAGGCTACTCACATACACAGGAGATGCACAGGAGTGCATTCAAAAACTTTTATAAAGTGTAATTTGGTGCCTTCCTATCGTTCTATCTTTTTATTGGGAGTAAGTTGTAAACCCAGCACTGATATAGATCAAGTCTATTCCAGGTCAACATTTGACTTGTAGTCAAAAAGATAAGATATCATGCTACCTTTATACCGTGTAAGGTTAACCAATTCAAGACTTGCCTTCTCTTGTACTCGTTTTGTGATTGGGTTACATCAAATGAAGATTTGAAGTGCGCTGGAAATGCATTACTTTTGAATTGATTATGAAATATACATAAAAATTAATAGGATTCACGGAATTGAATCTACGTGATAAAGTTTGGATGGTTTGAAGATTCTTGCGTAACACCGAACTCGTCAGTTAGTCATTTTTATGAACAAATTTTTGCTTTATTTACATATGGGGACTAGAAGAAGGGAGATCGTGGCAGTGTTTAGCGAAGAGCTATGATGCAGAAATGGCACATATTACTTTCTGTTCTTGTTTGAAAATGACATAATGTAATGACTTATTTAATCGCGTGAAGTGTTATCGGGGATTCGTACGTATTACGAAATCTTCGCCGAATAATACAGTGCGCGTTATATTTATAAAAATGACAAATGTCTGGCGATTGGATACTTTGCCATCTGAGATTCTCATAATAATTTTTGATTATTGCCATGCATTCGATCTGGTTAGGCTCAGCGAAGTGTGCAAAAGGTTTTACAATATTGTTCAAGATGATACCCTCTGGATTAAGAAGTCGAAACTGCCTCTTGTTACGAATCAAATATCTAAAAGGTTTCGCGATAGGTTAGCATGGTTATGTTTACACTCAAATATTATTAATGTAAGTATAATTCAGAATAATTTGATATCCATTGCAATTGCACTAATGATTTTTAGATGCAACCCATTGCTTTGCCTGCGGCAGAAGTGGCACGTTTCTCGAAATTGGGAATGTGGAAGGTATATGGAAAGGACTCTTTTTTGGGAACGTTCAAAGTTGATGCCCTGGATACAGCTGAAGCAAAATAGTCTCTGGTGGGGCGCTAATATCCAAATTCTTGGCTACAGTCGCAATGAATACTTTGATGCATACGATTTTTTTCATAACTCTATGTACTCAAAGGATGTATGCAAATTCGTTGTTAAGGATAACTACGTTATCTCTGGTCATGTTGATGGACTGCTAGAAGTACAGGAGATAAGAGGGAAAGGATCATTTTCTTTGAGGAATGCCCATAATTCTGATATCAATGCTGTAGATGCAACAGACTATGTTATTCTCACTGGCTCCAATGATGGGAATGTTAAGGTACACAAAGGACATAAATACTAAGATACATTTCTAATACAGATTGATCGTTATGCCAGGTTTGGCCTATAGGCATGCATATGGATGATATTTCTGTACCTTATGGAACTATTCCGATATTTCCATTCTCAGCCCATATTCCACTTTCGGATAGAGTTTGGTCCCTTGCAGCTGATCCGACAGGGGTAAAATTTGCAGTAGGGTTGTCTGGAAATAAAAATAAGTCACCACTTCATATATTTGATATAGAATGGTACTTGCACTGTTTCAAGAAGTAACAACCAAATTTCTTCCGTTAGTGATCTTAAAAATATTTACATTATTTTAGTTATAACGAATCAGACGTATTGAGACATTGCTGGAGGAAAGGTGCTGGAGTATTAGGTATAGTTTGGGAAGATCCAAATACTCTTCTAACCTGTGGTTATGATACTTATGTAAGAAAATGGGATCTAAGGTAATTATTGCACCATGTCCTGTAATTATCTATAATATTAAGAAACAAATGATTCTGGGTAATAATTTCTGATAGGACTGCATTATGTGTAAATTCCTGGCCAGATCCTACGGATGCAACTGTATATTGTATGTCATCAGATCATGCTTACACAATCGTCACTGGAACACAGTATCATAGCAAAGCTGTTCTCTGGGATCAACGTCAAAAAAATTTTGTACAGGTAGATAATTCTACTAAGCTTCCATATATACATATATATATAGTGCTTATAATTTCATTACCATGTATTTTTCTCTTATCATGTAGATATATTTTGTTCATGAGACTTATGAATCCAGTCCCATCTACAGTATATGTTTTGATAGTACACACTTGTATGCAGCTACCGATCAACACTTTATTCAGTTAACATTCTCAGGACATTCCTACGATGAAATGAATTATCGATACATGCTTGATGCTCCAAAAATAAAATGCAGTAACAAAGATTGACAAAGAATGGTATGTAATTACTTTAGAATAAGAATGTAAGTGAAGAGTTTGAGTGTTGGCAAAAGAAAATGTAAAATTATTAAAAAAAAATAAAATAAGAAAGCTTTTAAAAGTCTAAATCGCGACTTTGTCAAACTGTCCTTCTATGTTGCACAATCTGTCCTGAATTGAATGTTATAGGGTAGGTTTGATTTATAATAAAATTGAATGATATTTAAAGAATTAACAATTTATCATGTACAATCATGTATAAGATATTGGTTCGAAAATGATATACATAAAACATTTGTCTTGGATAAAATATAAAAATCTAATGAGATAACGCTCAAAAGAGAAAAGTGACACTTTTTTTTATCCTAACAAAGCCTGATAGATTTATGATCATTTTTTTCTCCAAATTACCAATAGAAATCAATATCAAGAAAATGTTCACTACTGAAACGTTCTCGATCCAGAATCCGTTTACTACTAATTGTGAGGGTCCTGACTATAATTACATTATGATAATTGAATGCCCCTGAAGATATGCAACATTTGTATATAGATGAAGTCTATTCCAGGCGAACATTTTACCTGTAGAAAAAATACAAAAGATCAGGAAGCTGTTTATCTGAGCCAGGTTTAACAAATCCAAAACGTGTCTTCTCTTGTAGACGTTATATGGTTGCGTTACGGAGATGGAGATTTCAAATCCGCTGGAAATTATTACTTTAGAATTGATCATGTAGCCGCTTGTAAAGGACAGAGGTCCCAACCGGTGCCATCTGCATAAAAGAAGAAGAAGAATTGATCATGAATTGTATACCAAATTAGCAGGTTTACAGAATTGAAATGGGATAGTTTGAAGATTCTTGCGATACACTGGATCATGAAATTTTTGTTTCGATCAATAAATTTTTGGTTTATTTACTTGGGGAATCGGAGAAGGGAGATGGTGGGAGTATATAAAGTGCTATGATGCAACAAGTGGCAGATATTACTTTGCATTCTCATTTGACAATGTCATAACAACATATTCAATCGCGTCTATTGTTACTGCAGATTCCTGCGTATTACGCGAATCTTTGCCGAATAATACAGTGTGCGGTATATTTATAAAAATGACAAATGTCTGGCAATTGGATACTTTGCCGTCTGAGATTCTCATAATAATTTTTAATTATTGCCATGCATTCGATGTGATTAGACTCAGCGAGGTGTGCAAAAGGTTTTACAGTATTGTTCAAGATGACACGCTTTGGATCAAGAAGTCGAAATTGCCTCTGGTTACGAATCAAATATCTGCAAGATTTCGCGAAAGGTTAACAGAGCTATGCTTATACTCAATTATTATTATTGTAAGTAGAGAATCTAGGATGATTTTATATCCATTATAATTAAACCAATGATTTTTAGATGCAATCCATTGCTTAACCTGCGGCAGAAATGGTACATTTCTCAGAATTGGGAGTGTGGAAGGTATATGGAATCGCCCATCTTTCGTGATAGAGAAAAGGGGAAGGCTACGATACAGCTAAATAAAAATAACCTATGGTGGGGAGATGATTTCCAAATTCTAGGCTACACTCGCTCTGAATATATTGACCAATATGATTTTTTGTATGATATTACGTATTCAAGTTTATTGCACCAATTTGTTGTCAAGGATAACTATGTTATTTCTGGTCATATTGACGGATCGCTTGAAGTACACGAGATAAAAGGAAAAGCATTATTTGTTTCAAGAAATGCCCATGAATCTTATATCAATGCTATAGATGCAACGGACTATGTTATTCTCACTGGCTCCAGTGATGAAACTGTTAAGGTACACAGAAGACACGAATGCTGAGCTATATTTCAAAACAGACTGATCTTTATGCCAGGTTTGGCCTATGGTCATGGACATGGATGATATTTCTGTGCCTAATGGATCTGTTTCGATACTTCCATTCTCAGCACGTATTCCTCTTCTGGACAGAGTTTCTTCCCTCGCAGCTGATCCTACAGGGGTAAAATTTGCAGTAGGATTATCTGGAAACAAAAATCAGTCACCTCTTCGTATATTTGACATAGAACGGTAATTTTACTATTCTCAAAGCAATAGAATCAAATTTCTTCATTTGGTGCTTTTAAAAATAATTACATTATTTCAGTTATAACGAGTCAGATGTATTGAGCCATTGTTGGAGAAAAGATATTGGAGTTCTAGATGTAATTTGGGAAGATCCAAATACTCTTTTATCATGTGGTTACGATACATGCATAAGAAAATGGGATTTACGGTAATTATCATACCATGCAGTATAAATATCTATAATAATAATAAATAAAAATGATTGTTAGTAATAATTTCTGATAGGACTGCATCATGTGTAAATTCCTGGCCAGATCCTATGGATGCAGCTGTATTGTGTATGTCATCAGACTATGCTTATACAATGATTACTGGAACAGAGTCACATAGCAAAGCTGTTCTCTGGGATCAACGACAACAAAATTTCATACAAGTAGACAATTCTATTATGCTTTGAAACTATTATGTTTATAATTTTATTACCATATTTTTTGTCTTGTTATATAGATATATTTTGTGGATGAGGCCGATGAATCCAATTCCATCTGCAGTATATGTTTCGACAGTACACATTTGTATATAGCCACTAACGAGCGATTCATCCAGTTAAGATTCTCAAGCGGTTCCGGAACTAAAATTGACTATCGATTTATCCTTGATAATAAAAAATAAAATGCAACAGCACAGATTGATGAAGAGTTACACATAACTATTTTAGAATAAGGATGCAGCACTGGCTGGAGAAAATGTGCTGTTCTTTTACAAAAAAAAAAATATTTTACAGTGCGTCTGAATTAAATATTATAAGGAAGGTTGGATTCAAAATGAAATTGAAAGACTTTAGCTGGAAACAATTCTTAAAAATTCATCATGTACATACATGTATAAGGTATTGGTTTAAAAATTATATATAAACAATTGCTTTGGATAAAATATGAAAATCTATTTGTATAACACTTAAAACTGGGAAGTGATACTTCTTCTTTCTAAAAAAAGCTTGTTAAAAGTAGAGCCTACTTTTTTCATTTCCCAAATTTCCCAATAAAAATCAATACACTTTCACCGTGCATGCTTGAAGATTTCCGTTTGTTAACACTAATTCCCGGTTAACTAGACAATAACTTATTTGTTTTGATACAAGCCTATTTTTTTACCAAAACAATAAAAGAAACTACATTCAGTCTCCGGATGATAGTGTCATTAATATCAATTTCAAACAATTTTTTGAGTTTTCCAACTTAAAGTTTCTATGATAACCTCATGCATGCATTTTTTTCATAATTCCTTTCTATACAATGAGTTAGCCACCATTTCCATTAAGAAACAACTTATAAACACGAAGAATCCTGACCAAATGGATCCCCATATCCATTAAATAATTATCAGATTAAATTATTTTTGGAATCAATTCTTATTAAGTAATTTAACAATAGTATATCCTTATCAGATCATTGTTCTGATCATGTAATTAAGAATTCCACCATTCTTGAAGTAGGTGAGGTCAACCTCCGTATCAAATCGTACAATAACTTCGAATTGTTTTCCATCATCGGTGCCAACAGTGATCTTCTGACCAGGTTGACAATTATCTGGAATGCTTATATCGTACAATTCGAATCCCGTAAGGCCAAGGGATTCGGCATTTTGTCCAGGTAGATATTGTAAAGGAACGATACCCATTCCAACTAAGTTAGACCTTTTTGAACAAACAGGATAAATTATTAATTAACTTACTAAAGATTACTCACGCCTAGGGTACTTACCTGTGTATTCTTTCATAAGATTCTGCTATGACGGCTCTAATGCCTAACAAATAAGGTCCTTTTGCTGCCCAATCTCTGGACGAGCCGGATCCATATTCCTTGCCCGTCAGAATGACTAAGGGTACACCATCCTTGTTGTACTTTTCTGCTGCATCAAAAACGTCCATCTGAAAAGAAAAATACAAATAAAATATATTTCTATACCTCAAAAATGATACTGTTGTAAGTTCTCCATACCTCCTCTTTGGTAGGAATGTAAATCGTGCGTGGTCCAGCTTTTCCTATAAATTTATTCATCAATCGAATATTAGCAAATGTACCACGTGCCATTACGGCATCATTTCCTCTACGTGAACCATAGGAATTGAACTGTTTTGGTGTCAGCCTAAAATTCATTAGTTTTTTTTTAAAGCAAAGTAGATTTTATCTTCGCTTCCTTTGTACACTACCGGAAAGCACTTTGTTCTTAAATTTTTGAAATTCCTTACCCTCGACTAGAAAGATATCTTGCTGCCGGGGAATTACGCGCGATACTTCCTGCTGGACTAATATGATCAGTCGTAACCGAATCGCCAAGATTCAAAAGAACTCGAGCTTTGGATATTGATTTTATTACCGGGAGTTCCTGTAATGGGCATAAGTAAGGCATAGGATATTTTAAGAATGAAAAGCAAGCAAATATCTTACCCTTGTAAGTCCGTCGAAGTAAGGCGGTTTTTTTATGTAAGTCGATTGCTCGTCCCAAGGATACAATTTTCCTCCAGGTGCTGTTAAAGTAGCCCAATTATTACTACCTTGCTCAATCTTGCTATAAACTTCCTTAAACATTGCAGGAATTACGTGTTTTTGTTCTACGGCCTGAATTTCCGCCCTGGTAGGCCAAATATCATGTAAGAAGATTTCTTTGCCATCAATTCTGCGACCTACGTGTATAAAAGAGCAAGAAAAATTTATAAAATTAAAAAAAATCTCTTGTATGCAATTGTAGAAGAATACGAAAAACAAAAGCGTACCCAACGGTTCCTTTTCAAAATCAATGTCGACAGTTCCAGCAATGGCGTAAGCAATGACTAACAGTGGAGAGGCTAAATAATTAGCTCTTGTATTTGGATGAATTCTACCCTCGAAATTTCTGTTACCAGACAGTACTCCACAACACACTAGTTCATTCTGTATGAAATGGACAAATTTTAATATCGTACAAACTTTCGAATACCATATGAAAAAAGTATTCGGCTACTATTGTTGAGTACCTTTTCAATGGCGTCCACCATAGAATCAGGAAGTGGTCCACTGTTACCAATGCAGGTCATACAACCATATCCAACAATATCAAAACCAAGTTGAGTCAATGCTGGAATGACACCACTTTCACGTAGATAATAAGTTACAACTCCAGAACCAGGAGATAAAGATGTTTTAATGTAAGGAGCAACAGTAAGGCCAGCGTCAACAGCTTTCTTAGCAAGAAGACCTGAAAGAAGCGTTTCATAAATAATTATCAATTATTAATAAATGCGAATTTGTTTTCAAAAATATTTTTTAGTCAAGATTTTAATTATTTTACCTGCACCAAGCATGACGCTTGGATTGCTGGTATTTGTACAGCTGGTTATGGCAGCAATAACAACAGAACCATGAGTAATTTTGTATTCTTTTCCTTCAAATTCAAATGTTCCTTGAACTTTTAGTTTCTCAGGTGTCAATCCAAAACCCTTGAAACCGACCTGTAACACAATTAAGTTACACAGTGATTAATCTCAACAAGAATTTGTAACGCATGTGCAACTCTTTTTGTGTTCATATCTCAGAATTAAACAAATAATAATCCTAAGGACTAGCCTCGCATAGTCGTTAGATTTAAAGTTAAGACGAATTCGTCATTCGTTTTTTAACAGCAGCTGCGAACGATGTGTTACTATAACACATGGACATACGATACCTAAATGATAACAAGCAAGTAATATCAAATCCTTTATTATACAATTAAGACTGTTGATGATTAGAAAAAAATATTAATTATCTCAAGCTGTGAAAGTACAATGACCTAGTGTGTGTAATCGACCTCAGGCGTACCACGAAATTTCCACAGTATATAAGACCTGCTGAAAAGGCAAAATAAAAAGTTTGTTTAAAACCACCAGAGTGAATGTCCTGGTGCAATGCTCGAATTGCACGTGAGCATAGCATAGTCCTGAGAGATCCATGATCTTTAAAAATAAAATTGTAGAAACAAAATTAGAAAAATCAATAGGTAAATTACTATGTCCTGGAAAGATTGGACAATTCACAGTATTCACCAGGTAAATCCTGTTTCGTTTCATAGAAATCATTTGTTTAATTTTAGTTTAAATATTTTCAAATGTCTCTGAAAGGAGTTCAGGTAGAGGGTTATTACTTCAAGGTAAAAGGACTCGAGTAACCTTAGGGGGTTGAACAGTTACGTCCATTGTGTCAAAAATTTGTTGAAAATTTGAAATCTAATTGCTGCTGCTAGCAAGTATAGTTATAACTGTACAGTGCTTCTTTTTGATTAATAATTTGAAGAGATACATAAAGAACTATTGGTCGGTATGCGTTAGGATCATTTTGAGAATTAAATTCTAATTTTTAATTTCTATTTAGCAATGACAGGATACTATTTCGCCATAAGGAATAAATGCATGTGCAATCCTGATTTGATCGCTTGCGCCAGAATGCACGGCTTGCAACAAAAGTGGATATCATTCGAAACTAGCGGCAACGGTGAAATGTGTAGTATGTGCAAAAATGAAAAGGATGTCGTATCAGCAATTTTTTCTAAGGCACGCCTTCCTTTCCATCATCGTAGTCAAGCAGGCAGTCTGTTCTTGTACATCGAACGTAACTGTCAATTAGAGAATTATAATAAGTTATTTTGAGATTTAAACAAAATTTCACTCAGAAGAAAAGCAGTTCTTGATTTTATTTAGGGAAACGTAAGTAATATATATTATATAGTAACTTGTATTCACTTTTTTCCCCTTTAAAATATTCAGTATCCATATTCTATATTATAGTGAAAATAATAAACGAAGTACCGTTTCTAGTTTATGGCAGGAATTTTTCTGAAAATCCTCAAAGGGCTTTTATTACGGTAAACTAATACGAGGTAACGGTCCCCTGTAATATGAGTCCGAAAATATCTTTTGAAATGATTCTAACTGTGTGATAATATAGTCATGATGTTTATTAATATATTTAAGTTTGACTCTAATTCAAAATTTTATGTCCTGTACAGTAGACGCGCGTCGACGAGCATTAAGGCGACAGACAATTTCTAAGAATACAATAAAAATCATGTAAATTCATTTGACCCAAAGGCACATTAGTCAGAATGTAGTGAGGTATTGGAATTTCATAATTAGTTCAGCAATTAGCATTACGAAAAAGGGGATGCTTTTGTCATCGTCAATGCGTACGTACAGTTAAGACTAGACACTTGAGTTCTGTTGGAAACAAAATTTCTTAATTTACCGTTGAACTAAATTCGGAGTCTGATTAAGACGAAAACAATGGAAAATTTCTAAGGAGAATTCAAAATAATAAACAAGCCAAAGGGAGAGATACACGAGTGATCAACAATTTTTTTTTTTCTTCATCCACAAGTAATATAGATATACTTTCTGCAAAAGGGTACCGGAGTAATATCACAAGTTGAGTACAAATAAGTCGAAATATAACCTAACGAGCACCAGACTCAAATTTCACGCTGAAGAAGCATCGTCGGAGCTACGTTCGGGATGATTCACACGTTTTAACAAATGTGCTCGCGGAAGTTAGACCGTAACGCGATTCCAGTGTTTGACGTATTTGAATAGAAATCGATCAGGATAGCCTCGAACGGCTCGTTGAAATCATAACCGACCATTGTTTCCTGCGATTCAACGGATGAAGCATTCTTGCCCGTTGCTGCCAAGAATTTTCTCTCTTTAATCCCCAAGAAGAAGTTTCACGTGGTTTCCTCTGTCCCGAGTAAGTTTGCATAGTGTGTTACTTTAGTAAGATAAGAATAACCGTGGTAGAAAATTGCCAAGGAGTTTGATAAACTGAAATTTAGAAATATTTTTTAAAAATTATTATGGAAAAGTATTACAGTAAGTCAACGTATTTTCCAGTGTAATTAGAAACATGGTTTACCTATACTATGTTCAACGTCTTAAGGAATTTTCGACGGATTCGACTTCGACTATCGGTAATTCCAAAAGGTCGTTAAAGGATGACATTCGACTACCTGAGAAATAGCCAATGGCAGTTTGCAATTTTTTCGAGTTCACTGGGAAAGGCACATGAGGGGGTGAGAAACTCTTGACCAGGGTGGGGAATGCGTTTCATCAGGTATATAAGGAGACCCACTAGCCCAAGAGGTCATCAGTGTTCAATTATCTACGGTTCTATTAGCTACTCCTCAACTGTGTTGAAAAGCTTGAGTTTGGAAGTTTGAGTTTGAACGAGTGAAGCTTTTCGTTGCAACAACAATGGATACCAAGAAGTAAAGTTTTTTGTTCAGGATTGGCAAGGTAATTCTGATTTGTAAAATTTATTTAATTCAACGACTAAGAGGAATGATTATTATAAAAAATAAATAGGAGGCTGCTATCGGATGAAATCTCATCCGGTAAGGAATATTTAAAACCTCACCGGGTAGGATTCATCCAATGTCCGTCCCCTATACTCCAAAATTGAACGAACAGCCAATTTGAAAGTAAGCGAATTTATTGGCAATCATAAGTAAAGGTCAAATCTTGAAGTTAGGGGCGAAGTATCGATCTAGTGACACGTTGACATGGAAGTCGTGACTAGATCGAAATACTCGTCCCTAACAACAAGAATGAACAACGCAAATTAGGACCCTATTGGTGCTAAGTCTCGGTTGGAGTTGAGGAATATTTCACCAGGAAGAATATGCAGATTAATGGAAATCCATGAGTCCCATATATTTTTCTTTGGTGATCTAACTGTATGGTGAATTGAAGGATCATAAAGCTAGATCAGCAAGGCAAAATGTTTGTGACACAACGTCGTGGGACGTCGAGACAACAACGGCTTCAGGCCAATATTTACAGAAGATAATTTTTGTCTCCTTCTTCTCGGCACTCTTGTACGTAATATGCTAACCAAGAGCACTGCAACAAGAAGAACGGTAAGATTCAGAGGAACTGTTGCAGTGATGTGTCGTAAGAAATTCCTCATATCACAGCAGTAGTTACCTGGGATCCTATCGTTCAAAATCATCGCAACTCCGTTTCGAATTTAAATCAAGTTTAAATATCAACAATGGTGCGTTCAAGGTGAAGATCACGAAGAGGATTCTAAACAATGTGACTGGAACGACATTAAATTTGTTTCTTCGAAGCTCATCGTACTGGAGTACAACATGGGATAAACCTTGCCCTGTTTGACGTTATTAACTATTCGTCACTGGGTTATGTTTGTCCCATACACGTACTAACCGTTCATCGTACTGCACTTGTCACTTGCAGCTGCATTCACAGTATCTGCACGATGCATTTTATGTGATAATATCTCTCTATCATTACGATCCATTATGTATGTTGTAACGATTTTATATTGATTCAGTTATCGCTAAGTGTATCAGTAATCGCAGTATTAAATGTTTATTTGGCCAACTGTCTGATTAGGAAATTGGCAAGATTTAAAGTACACGAAAAGAAAATTATTTTCGAAAAGCAAAATAACGCTATTATATAATGCGATGGATGATACTAAGTTGCGCAATTAATTATGTAAATTATTCAGTAATGAATTATGCCGTATTTACCTTGTTTGTCAGACAGGTTTCGAAATCGGCTTTCATATTCGTCACGGAAACACGATCATGAGGTCTCTTAGGTCCGCTTACACTGGACACGACAGTAGCCAAGTCCAGGGTAACCACTTCGGAGAAGATAGGATCCTGAGCCTCATCGTTGTAATTCCTCAGCATTCTTACGGCCTTCAAATATTTTTCAATGCGCTCAATGTGTTCCTCCGAACGACCTGAGGACGTAGTAAATATAAATTTTTAAAATCTTTACTTCGTACAGAGTTAACACCTTAAACTTCAACTTACTAGTTTGCTGAAGGTATAAAAGACTCTGATTATCCACAGGGAAAAATCCTACAGTCGCACCGTACTCTGGACACATATTAGAAATCGTCGCTCTGTCAGCAATACTTAGTTCGGATACACCTGGTCCGAAGAATTCAACAAATTTACCGACGACTCCAAGCTGACGTAGATTCTGTACATAAATATTTATCCATTTAGTAAATCGTTAAGAAGCAGATATCCATTTTCTACGGTTAATCTAATTTTTAATTACCTTCGTTATTGTAAGTACAAGATCAGTTGACGTGACGTACTGGCTTAATTTTCCAACTAATTTGTAGCCCACGACTTTGGGTAGTAACATAGAAATTGCTTGACCTAACATGACGGCTTCTGCCTCGATACCGCCAACTCCCCAGCCAAGAACTCCAAGGCCGTTAATCATCGTAGTGTGAGAATCTGTTCCAACGACGCTGTCAGGGTAAAGAATATTGTTGCTATCGAAAACCACCCTTGCTAAGTACTCCAGATTAACCTGATGAACGATGCCACTTCCTGGTGGTACGATCAACATATTTTCAAAGGCCTTGGCTCCCCATTTCAAGAACAAAAAACGTTCCTTGTTCCTTTCAAATTCTATGTCCTCATTTTTTCGCAGAGAATCCGAACTGTAAAATATTAACGTTTACTCTTTCAGATTTTTATGAAATATTGATATTATTTGATTACTACTTGAACTCATTGCATTAGTTAATCATATATTCGATCATTGTGTAAATTTTAGGTATCTAATAATGTAGATAGATTAACTTTCGCTTAATTGCTTAATCAGTGCTTTGAGAAAGTTATTTTAGTATAGTTTTGATGACCTTATAGGTCGTATCAATAACTAAATAAATGTATGTAGATATGTTATCATAAAGATTATATAAAATATATATTCTTAATAACTCGTATAGGCTTTCTGTATACTAGATCTCAAATACGATGAGTTCAAATAAGTACAATAATGACGTGACTACATAAAAAATATTAAGATTTAATCATATATATACCTTCTATTAAAGTCGACTTGTACCGAATGATCAATGACCAAATCGGAAGGACATATTGGATTAATTTTATCAGGATTGCCATTTAATTGTTTAACAGCATCCCTCATGGCAGCAAAGTCGACAACCGCGGGAACACCTGTGAAATCCTATTAAAAAAGTATGCGTGTTATGCATGCTACTGATTTAATACATGCACAGGAAGACAGTTTAATGTAATCTAAAAACGATTAGGCAAGAATGAGAGGTCAAGGGGCAATGTGCTCCAAAAATGGAAAACAAAACCTCAGTAATAGTGCAACCCTCTCTAGCACAAACTCTCGCATAATTTTAAGTCAATGAATATAAAGAAACTGATTTATGTATTCAAAGAGAAACTTCAATACAAACAATACCAAATGGAAAACCGTGCGAGGTTATTGATATCAATATTCATTTACCTGAAGTATCACCCTGGCTGGTTTAAAAGCCACTTCGACTCCATCTTCCACAGCTTGATTTTTCTCCCAATCCAAAATTTTCTCGACATCGCTGCTTTTTACTTGAAACTCATCGCAATTTCTTACGGCGCTTTCTAGTAAAACTCTTATTGAGAACGGTAATCTCTCTGTGTCAATAAAACAATAAAATAAAATTTACACTTTAAGGCCTTATCTAGTTTAACATTCTTTTTCATCCATAACGTGTATTTTTTTCTCTCTTTCCATTATATTTACCGTAGCGTTCGTCGAAACTGGAGATATCGAAGTACTGGCGATCCTTCTCGCCAATTTTAATTTTCTTCAACAGAGACTTATAGGGATTCCCAGCTGTAAGTTACAAATAATATCGTGATATCTTTGTTGAAAAACTGTACAGGTGCTATTTGAATTCCACGATTAAATAGCACTATTGACATTGCTTAATTAAATGGATTTTATTACTGGGAAGTTGGAATGGAATCTTTTCAACGTCAGAAAAATTTCCTCCAGATGTTCCAATTATTTTAAATCCGTTTGTTATTCCTATACGGCAAACTTTGTTAATACAATACATAAATGGTGGGGAAAATATGTTTCTACAATAGTTATTTCTAAATAATCTCAGCATTCTTTTGACACTTTCATGAAAAATAACATTTTAGTGGAAGGAAAGCTGCACGAGTTCATTCGGAATGCCCGCCTGAGCGACTTTGTTCTCTTTCTAACCTAATCGTACGACGTAGAAAAGACAAAAAAAGAGAGTCGACTGGGCTTTAAGTATAACAAGTGAAAGATAATAATAATCGCTTCAACCATCATGCGAGATTCACAAGGTTCATTAATTATAAAATAAGAAAAAATAGTTTCAAACTGCTCAAAGATAAGACGAAGAAGCGATAATGGATTATTAATTATTTGAATATCATGAGGAGAACACGCTTTTTGATAAAAGTCATAAAAATGCGGTTTACATGTAATATAATTCGGTATTATGTAAAAATAAAATAGATCCAAAATAGACAATGCAATTACAGGAGAAATTATTAGTGGACTGTCGATCGCATGTAACAGCTGTATTCATAATACATAAAAACAATATATTTTCCGGGAGAAAAAATCAGGTGAAGATCAATGTATAATACTACTTCATCAAGGAAAAATGCTGAAGTTCAAGTACTTAAATAATAAAAGTATGCTACTCGACAAATAAAATTTGAGGAAAAAAAATTTCGAATTTTCTGAAATTAACTACATAGGTATAATGCGTGTGGACAAGCTGCACGTAAAGTGGGTCGTGTGTTCGTAAGTCTCTAACCTCTGAATATCACTTAAAACAAGATTGTTTCATTATATCTATTTAACACGACGAGAAAATAAATCCTAGGCAATTAGATCGATACTAAAGAGTGATCTTATTTCTATGAATCTTGTCTAAATCTTAACGATCAAGAACGACGTAAATTTTACTTACCAGCCATGATTGTCACTGGCAAAGTCACGTCGTCCACTGGCAACCGTGATGCCATTGAGTCTTGTTCTATACAGCCAAGCACTGTCTACATAGTGATAAATACGTAGCTATGGTTCAAGAATTGCTTTTTCGCATGCGTTAAGCTGCACCACCACTACTGTCCTAGTATTCTAATATGCAAATTTATCAAGTGATTTATTACGCAACGATTACTGAGATTAGCCATTTTTATAAAAACGTAACAACTATACAGTAATGATCGGATAGGATTAAGGGATATTTGAATTGTGCCAAGGACCTTGATTTAAATTTAATGAAAAGCATGTGAAATTTATACGATCATTTAATGAGTATCTTCGTATAGAAAATATAATACATTTGTTTATCTGCTAATAAGAATATATATCATTTCTGATCCAATGTGGTATTCTGATGGGAATGGAACAGTAACAATGAAGTCCGGTCAGTCTTTATTCATCTTTACTGCTATTTATAGTGGATTCAAAGTGTATTGATTGAATTGTCGATCTCTCGACTAGTGTTCTGTATTTTTCTACTAAGTCACTGATCGAACGTCTTGTTCTTGGTTTTGTATGACTTTCGGTTTTTAATATTGTAGATTTAATGTCAGTCGATAGTTCCACTTCCGTTCCGTCAGCAATTGATGGTTTTGTCACTTTCAGGTGAGAAATTGATTTAAATGAATCGACTTCCGTTTCGAAGTGGAACACGTTGTCTCTTTTAGGTACATTACTCATAGTTTTTATTTCGTTTTGATTCGAATTACGAGAGACAAAGTCTGTTGTTTCTCGCGTTAGATTCAATAAGCTTTTGGCCGTCATATCCAAACTGAGCCCCGATACATTTTCTATTTCTCCAATGGTATTCATGAGCGCTGTCGAATTGGCCTTCGAATTGCTAGGGATGGACATCATACTACTATTTGCTATGAAAAGAGAAAATATTAATTAAAAATCCTGTATCTGATAAATTATTACTATCGAGAAGTTTATTTATACAAACCTCTGATACTGCTATTCTTATTCATAACACTACCAAATAGTCTTGAGTACTTTCCGCCACTTCTAATCGCGGAAACGTTCAATTTCGACGCGGTTTTTCGTAAGGATGACGACGATTGCTTGTCACTGGTTATCGAAGATATCGTATCGTCGAAATTGATTCGCGAAATTAATAAATTTGTTCTCAATTTCGAAGATTCCAGTGTGCCGTCGTCCTTCCGTTTGTGTCTTGAAAATAATGCTTTGTGCATTCCTAAAACGAAGAAAGTTTTATAAAATAATGATTAACTTATTACAATATCAAATTTCTCATTCAACTAAAATACCTTCCACTGGTGTGAGATCCAGTTTTAAAGCGTTAACATTTTCTGAATGCTTTGAATTTAATTCTATTGTTGGCGAGGGCATAAAAAGTACTTTGTACGCGTCAGGAACCATATTTTTTTTTAATGAATCGTCAAGAATTTTATCTTTTTGATGAATTCGCTCTTGTATCTCACTCGAAAGACACCCCATCCTGGTGAGAAGCACGTGGAATAGATTGTACATTGATCTCGTATCCTCACTGATGACCTGCACTTGTAATTGTTGATGGGATAAATCTGGTAGCCTATTATCTTTTAAATTCCATCGTAATTGATAAAGTATTGAACAAAATAATGACAAGAGTGTCGATAGTACAATTTTGTTATTCATATACAACTGGCTAGAGAGTACCTGGAAAATAAGTTTATTAGCTTACTCATGATTTATATTGAAAATAGTAGATGGATTTTAATATCTACCTGAACTTCAGGTGGAAGATTAGATGTGGTAATGATACTTGTGTTCACTCTTGGTACAGAATTTCCATCCAATACTTTTGATTCGCAGATGATATTTGTTGCCATATTATTTATGTCCCTGCTAAGACTTTCCAAGTCTTGCAAAACAGCATGCTTCTTTCTCAGATGGCACTGACTATTTAATATGTTGCTCTTCCAAACTAAATGTATTAATTAATAATTGTTTATACAAAATATATTTACTGTCACTGCTATGTGTTAAATACTAACGTTCAATGATTTCATCATCATCAAGATCCAATAGTCGTTTTCTTATTGGAACTGCAACTGGGGCTTTTGAAACAAGATCTGCTAAGATCTTTTTTGTTTCAAATATTTTTGACTGACTCAGAATAATATCGTCAGCTACTTCCCTAAAAATGTGAAAGACTTAATAACATATTTATTTCTTAAAAAATTAAGGTACCTTGATGAACCCATATTCATTGCAATATTTTTATACTAAGAATATTTACTTTGCAAATGATCTGAAGTCTTCTTTGATTTTTGAAAATTCTTGATCATATTTCTGAATTTCAGATTCAATATTTTCAATAACATTGGTAAAGAATTGTTTTGTCAAATCTTTTGCAGAACCCATTTTTGGTGGGAGTAAAACTTCTTCTTGACCTTAACAATAGATAAGATTCTGTAGTTTTTAAACACGAGTATTATTAATTAATTTATCAAACTTACATTCCATTTTAAGATATGTGTACAAAACAAGTTGAGACAGTTTCCACATAATCATTGTAAACTTAGTGCCACCGGCACGTAATAAATGAGATGCCAATATCGCAGGAAATCCAATATTAGGATTTTCATTTGATAAAATATTCAAATAATCTCTGACATTATTGCGGTACTGTGCCTCTGTTTTCTTGCATACTATTGGCCATTGCACAGCTTTCTTAAACCGCTCTGCATTGTGAATCGTAAGAAGAAAGTGAGATACGTGAATAAAACCCACAGTATTTGGCTTATCGAACATTCCCTATAACATGGACATAAAATTCATACGCCTACACGCTAAGGACAATTGTATACTAATATGTCAGCGATTTCCCAATACATAAAATGCACTGTCATAAGGATACAGGAGTTCGCAGCAAGATGCCGTTTATGAAGTACAATCAGAAATTCAACCAAGAATATTCGTACAATAAACTGCTTCAATAAAAACAAATAAACGAACCTCGCGAAAATGTCTCCGGAAATCCTCACTAGGATGAACCATCTCGGAGAGGATAAATACATTTTTATAGAAAGATGCACTAATGTCCGAACATGAAGATGAATATGGTACACTGGTCATCCCAGGTCGATTAACGAGTGATCGACTGTGAACAAGGGAAGCCTGATGATTTACAGACATATCACAGAATGTCACGTTACTTAACAAATTAATAAAACTCCTTTTAACGGTTATACGCCTTTAATATCTGCAGCGCCATAACGAGTTTTAAATTCCGTATACAGAGATTGGACCACGTTGCTAAGAGACGGTACTCAGCGTCAAAATGGCGAATCACATATTCTCAATAATTTACATAAAACTCCGACCTCTCCTCATTGTAATCGGTAGAGCAGGATCCAATTATATTATTTAAACTATCAGGGTGACATGATACAAGAATAATTTCGAAGTGTCCAATGCATTAATATCAATTTTCAATTTAGTTCAATCGGTTGCTAAGGAGAGTTGGTCCTTGACTGGGTGATGTCTGGACGTCTTGCACTAGTTCCTGCGTATGTCGTATAGAGGACGTTGCGGATCTTCGAGGTGCATATTCGACAGTAGCATGAAAATGGCGGTGTGAAATGGCAGGACGACGTTCGGTACTGACGAATGCGGAATCCCTGTCAGGGTCAGGGGGTGCAGACCCTCTGAGGGAGCTCTTCGAAGCCTGCAAAACTGGAGATCTCGTCAGAGTGAAGAAATTTATAACGCCGAAGACGGTTAACGCGCGAGACACAGCCGGACGCAAGTCCACCCCTCTGCACTTCGCAGCTGGTGAGATTCTTTTTTACCCTTCTCGTGGATCCTGCTGCCTTCTCCGTGAATGGATGACATTTGGTAATAGTTTAAACGAGTTTCTCCGTGACAAAGAGTACCCTATGCATAACTCCCACGACCTCCTAGACCGTTAATCCATTGCGGAACTGGAACGGCCTTAACTATTGTTTGTAGTCATCTGTCATTCTGCGGGAACGTCTTGCGAAATATCTTGTAAAAGAATCAACACGCTGGAAAATTTCTGAATAATACGCGTATCTTATGCCTCATTCGTAAAACAACATAAGGCATACAAATAATTATTTAAAGACTTTCCTATACCACTTGTTGGGACTGTTTATTAAGTTTTTTTTGCATTTGTTTATACTGCTCTAATCATAACTTATAGATGACTCAAAAATCATTGAATGATTATTTGATTATTCTTTCTTAATGGCTGGTGCAAAATATTATGTTGTTGATTTGGTGATGATAATAATAATAATAATGATGATAATAATAATAATAATAATATGCTTTGTGCTGACAATCAGTGAATGTAGTAAGGTGATCCATTTATAGGTGGTACTAAAGAGAAAGTGAAAGCAATAGCAATTTTTGAAATGATTCATTAAAAGTAAGTGCTGCAATTGCTATAGATTCCATAATGATTTTGTAACTATATAGTTACAAAGTGATACTAGTTACTAGTATCTGTATAAGATAGGATTTCTGCTTAGTGGGCAGAACAGAAATCTAACTGTACCTTATCCTGAGCATGCAAGCTGCTTCCTCATTCATTAGGCATGAAACCTAATGAAAGTGTCTAGACTTTTTCTAGCATAATAAGCCTACATAGGAAACCTTTTCAGTTTCCATAAAATTATAATTTTTTAAGTGTGCTTGGAATACTTTTCCATTGGAAGCAGCAAACAGTCTATAAAAATGAAGCAAAGGGGGAACCGGTGGTCCCAAAATAAACCAGCCATGAAGAAAAATAGGAGACCCAACAGTGTCACATTCTTTCTCCCTCTCTCTTTCACGTGACAACATGAGTTTTATGAATTTTGGAATTCAGTATTCTTTTTCAGCTGTCTAGCAAGGAGACATTAATTTTTCTTTGCACTTATCCTGATCAAGCTTTGTGCCTTTTACCTTTATAATCATCGATGCTCAAGAATGCAGATACATGAGAAACTTAACTAATCCACAGGATACGGCAGACGAGATGTGGTAGAATTTCTCCTGTCAGCGGGTGCGTCTATACAGGCTCGTGATGACGGTGGATTGCATCCTCTACATAACGCCTGTTCCTTTGGTCATTCCGATGTTGTAAGACTTCTACTAGAAGCTGGAGCTAATCCAAACACCCGGGATAACTGGAACTACACACCTCTTCACGAAGCAGCTATAAAAGTATTCATCCACTCATAATGCATCTTGCAATTAATAGTTGCATGAGTTCATAATTGGATCCGTCTCAACAGGGTAAAATAGACGTATGCATAGCACTGCTGCAACACGGAGCAGATGCAAATATACGAAACACAGAAGGCAAAACGGCCCTGGAGTTAGCCGATGCTGTCACAAAACCGGTGTTGACTGGTGAATACAGAAAGGACGAGCTTCTAGAAGCAGCCAGATCCGGAAACGAGGAACGTCTTCTACAGCTGCTGAATCCTCTTAACGTAAACTGCCATGCCAGCGACGGACGGCGTTCGACGCCATTGCATTTAGCTGCGGGATATAATCGTTCACGGGTTGTGCAAATTTTACTTCAGAACGGAGCAGATGTTCATGCCAAGGATAAAGGGTAAAGGGATCAAATTTTATATTGATAAAGGCAAGGGTATGGCTTTGAGACTTACGTAGTATTATAATTAAAGGGGTCTGGTACCACTTCACAATGCTTGTTCTTACGGGCACTTTGAAGTGACAGAGGCGCTGTTGAAGCACGGGGCGGCTGTCAATGCTAGTGATTTATGGGCTTTTACACCACTTCATGAAGCGGCCAGCAAGTCCAGGGCTGAAGTGTGTTCGTTGCTATTAAGCGAGGGTGCGGATCCTACGCAATTGAACTGCCATAGCAAAAGTGCCATCGACGTAGCACCCACGCTCGAGTTGCAGGAAAGACTGGCGTGTAAGTAAATCAGTGCTGAGTCTTCGATTTTTTTTTTAATTCCATGATAATACGCGAGAGTAAGGATTTGTCTGGGAGACCGTGTTGATAATGGCTGAAAAACATAAGGCTGATTTTTAAGAAGTATTAAGTGTTTTTTATTTCAGACGAGTATAAAGGACATTGTCTACTGGACGCCTGCAGGCAGGCTGATCCTACGAAGCTTAAGAAATATCTCTCCCAAGAAGTAGTCAACTTCAAGCATCCTTATACAGGCGACACGCCCTTGCACTGTGCCGTAGCCTCGCCCTATCCTAAGAGGAAGCAAATAATCGAAACTCTAATAAGGAAGAACGCCGCGCTGAACGAGAAGAATAAGGACTTCCTGACGCCGCTCCACGTCGCGACGGATCATTCCCATTACGACGCCATGGATGTTCTACTGAGGCATAACGCTAAAGTCAATGCACTTGATGGTTTGGGGCAGACGGCCTTGCACAGGTAATTTCGGCGAAGACGTTAGTGTAGTCAGTTGTGTAACGATTTTCATATTCTGCTTCTAAGTTAGCAATGATTGCGTAACGAGTGACGACAACGTGTGTAAACTACTGCGAAAGGGCTTAGTAATTAAGTACGTTTAAAATAAGAATATTAATCAATGCGTTTAGGTGCGCCAGAGAGGACAACGTGCAGGCCTGCAGGATACTCTTGTCGTACAATGTGGATCCTTCCATAGTCTCTTTGCAAGGATATTCCGCAGCGCAGGTCGCTACGGAAAACGTTCTTAAAATTTTACAAGGTAAGATCATATTGTGAAGTCATCTTTAGCCTTTATTTTGACTTTTACGTCAATTGCTTAGATCCACCAAGCGGAACGGAAGACGTGGAAGCTCAACTTTTAGAAGCAAGCAAGGCTGGTGACTTGACGGCAGTAGAGAGAATCCTTCAGGCTAATTCACATGCCGTCAACTGTCGTGACCTGGACGGCAGGCACTCTACGCCGTTACACTTTGCTGCGGGATATAATAGGGTGCCCGTCGTGGAGTATCTCTTAGCACACGGTGCCGATGTTCATGCCAAGGATAAAGGGTACGGATCCTTTCTAACGAAGTCTTACTTGATCCTTATTTTGTCCAGAACGTTATATGAACTTGTTCCTCTTCGTGTTCCTGGATATTATCAGTGGGCTGGTGCCACTCCACAATGCCTGTTCCTATGGCCACTACGAGGTAACGGAACTGCTGGTTAAGCACGGTGCCTCTGTGAATGTAGCTGACCTATGGAAATTTACACCACTGCACGAGGCTGCTGCTAAGGGTAAGTGCGAAATCGTACGACTTCTCCTGAGGCACGGTGCGGATGCTACCAAAAAGAACAGAGATGGAGCGACGCCGTTGGATCTCGTGAGAGATGGGGATCAAGATGTGGCTGATCTACTACGAGGAAACAGTGCTCTTCTAGATGCTGCTAAGAAGGGTAATCTGGCCAGAGTGCAAAGACTGGTTACACAAGATAATATAAACTGCAGAGATGCTCAGGGTCGAAACAGTACTCCGTTACACTTAGCTGGTGTGTATACAAGGAAAACCTCGAACTTTTACAGACTTCAGTTTGTTTCTCATGTTTTTTTTCTGCTTTATAGCTGGATATAATAATCTCGAAGTGGCGGAATTCCTACTGGAACGTGGTGCCGACGTAAACGCTCAAGATAAGGGGGGCTTGATACCCTTACATAACGCTTCAAGTTACGGGCATCTGGACATTGCGGCTCTCTTAATAAAATACAATACAGTCGTGAATGCCACTGACAAATGGGGCTTCACGCCATTGCACGAAGCTGCGCAGAAGGGTAGAACACAATTATGTGCTCTTCTCCTAGCACATGGAGCAGATCCTTTCCTGAAGAATCAAGAAGGTCAAAGTCCTGTCGACTTAGCTAGTGCAGATGACGTTAGATGTTTACTTCAAGATGCTATGGCATCCCAACAAGTTGTTCCTTCCGTTCCACCCAGTAGACCACCCAGTATAGTTGCGGGTGAGTACAAATTGTTACAATTTAATGTAATTATTAAGAATGCAATTAAACATTTACTATTTAACAGTTCCGGTTACTCCACCACCACCATTGACACAAGAGACCGTCATAATGCCTTCCGGAGCTGCTATGACGCTTTGCGTACCAATGGCTAGACCTACTTCCTGTCTGAGTCCGATGCCCTCGATAGAACCTTGTTCAGAAAGAGAATCGAAGGATATGTGTGAGGAACGTAGCACCGCCAGTGTCACTACTGTTGCTGGGTTTCTTCAGAGTCTTGGTCTGGAGCATTTGCTCGAGTTGTTCGAGAGAGAACAGATCACTCTGGACATCCTGGCGGAAATGGGCCATGAAGACCTTAAACAGGTCGGGATCTCTGCTTATGGATACAGACACAAGCTTATCAAAGGGATGGACAAGCTTCTTAGCTCTACGGCAGGATCCCTCTGGCAACCATCAATTAATCCTGGAACTCTGTTGGTCGATCTCCTGGCGGAGGACAAGGAATTCCTGGCCGTCGAGGAGGAGATGCAGAGCACCGTCAGAGAACACAGAGACAACGGACATTCTGGTGGCGTCTTCTCTCGTTACAACATCATCAGGGTGAGTTTCAGAGATGATAGTACGTGGGAAAGTCACGAGAATTCTATAAATTTATTTCTGTATTTACACAGATACAAAAAGTGCAAAACCGGAAGCTATGGGAACGATACGCTCATAGAAGACAGGAAGTGGCAGAGGAAGTCGGGGCTGCACCAGCATCGCCTAGTACAACTCCTAGAGCAACTCCCAGTCCAGCTGCACCTCAAGCTAACGAAAGGATGCTCTTCCACGGTAGCTCTTTCATAAACGCCATCGTTCAAAAAGGCTTTGACGAGCGCCATGCTTATATCGGTGGAATGTTCGGTGCTGGCATCTATTTCGCAGAGCATAGTAGTAAAAGTAATCAATACGTTTACGGTATCTGTGGTGGTACCGGATGTCCAGCACATAAAGACAGAAGTTGCTATATCTGCCACAGGTAATAAAAAATTTCAAAGATACAATTTATCTAAAGAGACAGCAAAAAATATACATTCAACCAACAATTCCAGGCATCTGCTACTCTGTCGGGTAACACTCGGTAAATCGTTCCTGCAATTCTCAGCGATGAAGATGGCGCACGCTCCACCTGGACATCACAGCGTGATGGGCAGACCATCTCAAGGTGGTCTAGTATTCCCTGAATACGTAGTATACAGGGGTGAACAGGCGTATCCCGAGTACCTAATAACCTATCAGATCGTCCGACCCCAGCAGGAAAGCGGAAGTGGCGAGGGTGGTGAAGATCGGTGATCGGAAGAGGTTAGCCCTGCGGCAAAGTTATGCCGTCTCTGTTGTTATCAGAGACGAAGAACCTGTGACGTCATCTCCTAGGTCCTGGCCAGACATTTACTTTATCCATCCTATCTCGCAATGGTTTATCTAACGCGTCGCACTAGGACCTTCATCGAAAGCTGTATAAGCTCTTGTAGGTGCGAGCTGGGTGCGGGATCTGATTGATAAGGTAATCAAGATACCTCGATTCTCTTAACTGAACTCGCGTACGCGTGTAAGCGAGTCCCAGTTTCTCGTATGTCGATGAAACTGAATTCGCGCGTTTTACGTACAGTAAAGCTTCTACATGGAAAAAAAAGTCACGAGATCGTTACATGATCGCGCGATTATACAAGGACAAACTGATCTCTTATAGATCGGTATTTCAAACGATCTATGAATAAACAAAGGCCACGAAGCGAACAACGAGAATACCGTTGAGTCAATTGGTAAGGAATATGATATCTGGTGTTCCTTTTTACATCAGCGGTATACGTAAGTGTGTATAGATTATAATAACATAACTGTCTTAATGGACACTAAACGTTATATTAACGATTATTACAAAGAGAGACGCTTAAATTGGCACAAATCATTCAAGGTTTCATTGATACTCGTTCTATAGACGTGGCGCTGCGTTCGTGCGAGATTAATATTTTTTTTTTTTTTTTAAATTCTCAAAGAATACCCCGTAATTTGTCGCCAGAGAGCACCTTAAAATATTACCTTTTTGAAAAATGACTATAAAATTACCTAACAATTTATGGTATTGCCGTCATAGGCATCTAAAATATTTTTAGCGAAGGGGAAACCTATTAAAAAATATTTTTGAAACAGGTTAACGGTGCCATTTCTTGTGGGAAAAAACCAGAAAGCGTTTTCTTTGAGCATTTTTTTTACAAAAAATGTTGCATCTAGCTATTAACAAATGAGTATAAGACTCGTGTGATTGGTGCACTCGCCTGACAGCTCGTGTACAAAATTTCACACTCGTGTATTATACTCATTCGTACTGGATAGATAAAATACTAGTTTTCTCTCTTCGCTCCTAGACTGGAAATTTTCTCATATATTAATCAATCATTAATTTCGAAATTTTATTCGATTTCCGGGAATTTTATTGATTGCCAATATACCTTTGCACTCCGTCATTCATCTCCAGAGGAAACCATGGTTACTTTCATACCAAGTACCAGTCTTGTCAGATGCGTCTTCGAATTGATTGGGATACACAATTTAGTTGTTTAATTAACCTAACACGTATCTATACGTACAGATGATTATTCAATGTTATTATTATTAATCTACAGGGTAAACCGAATGTGCCGGTGTCTCCCTGTATATATTTCTAATTTCACAGTATTACACTTAGATATACAATGTGAGAGTTATCAGAGCAATTCATATTATGATATCGATTAACAATAATTAAACGAAATCCGTGATTTTATATTTCTCCCATCTTCCATGCGCTTCATGTAAACTCCCATTAATCTCGTCGTACGTCGCAGTGCTATCTCGCGATATCATTAAACGAAGTTCGTACAGACGAAATAAAATGACCTGGCAAACCTGGTGGCTCGTGCGAATTAAATTAAAAAAAAAAAAATTCTATACTTTACAAACAAACTATAATCTGTCCAGAATAAACGAGTCTGACAGCGTCCGCGTTCAGTGCGTGCGTGAGTGCGTGAATCCATATGCACTACAGTATAAAACAAAAGATAGATAGTGATAAAAAAAATGGCGGATAAAGTGTTAAGGGCGGATAAAGGTGAATTAAAAAGGGGAAAGAAGAAGTAAATACTTGAAAGCCGATAATATTTTTCAGGGCGATTTTGCGCGCGCCACTATTAGCTAGTTTATAGGTGACGGTGGCTTTTATTTATGGGTATTTAGCTTGGATAAATATCTGATAAATAAATGAATAAGCAGAGTATACACGGGTGTGTTATTTTTAATAATCGTTCATTGGACAAATGTCGATCGCGTAGTCTTATCATTCGGTCACCCTCGGGTACACGTTGCACATATGTTATGTATACATGCGTTCACACGTAGTCAAGAGTAAACTGTAAATGAAATCCTTGGAATTCTTTTTCCATGATTCTCAGTAACCTGAGTGTATCTTCCCGCTTTTGTTATCATTTAACTATAATTTATTGTTCCGCACTGAATTGTCTCTTCGATGCGGACCAAGGATTGACCTTTGACCTTATTAATCCGATTCCATAAAATCTGAGCATCCTGTACGTTATTTGGGATGGATCTTGTGCGTAGAAAATGCTAGTCTGTCCGGTCGGCTTCGCGACGCTTGTCCTCCTCACGTGCGTAATGTATCCTCGTACGACATACCATATGTGATACGATTGTCTGTGGTCAGGGGCATATGTTATTCCGTGAAAAAAAAAAAAAAATAACGAGAGTAATAGACTATTTCTAAATCTCATTGGCAATATTTACGTGCACCGAACTATCTAAGTCATTCGAATCAATCGTGCGAGTAAATATGATGTTTTACGTAATTCCATGTGTGTATATCATGATATGCGTATTACCTGGGTGGTTCATATGTGGAAATGCAGGTTCGTTGCACTTGAAATGGTTGGGAATGAAGTATAGTCAAAACCGGAGTTGCATTATAATCTTTATCAGATAATTAGGAAACTTGCGATCAGCTTAAATCAATATAATGACAATACAAATATTTCAGGATTTTGACGAATTTTTCTTAAAAATCTTTATGCGATCGCTGTTATCGATAATGTCGCTATTATCATTGTCATTATTCATATAGCGTTACTATAAATTAATTCTGATGTCGTGATTAGATGCAGATTCTTGGCTTCCTATGCTATATTCTGTATCTGACAACGATCGGATGTCCTATTGACATCCCTTGGACATCCTATGGACGTTCTGTGGATATTATATCTTGTAACGGGACTTATTCTCGGTACACCTGTGGTAGATTTATCGGGAAGACGATCGTATGTAAACTTAAGCATTGTAACGAGGCAATGTATTTCCACTGTATTAACTTATACATATAGTCTAACGTTACGCTATTGTCACGTAATAAAAGAAGGATATTCCATAAGAATGTCGTAGGTCTCATTTGTCGATTGGATCAGTCGTCAACAACATTTTCAATGTCAAAGACAAAAGGTCTAGGATTATTATTTAAGCTGTTCTTTACTGTAATTCACTAGGAACCCATCTGTGTGATATCTCTCTTTAAACCTTAACCACATACGTGCGATCCGAGTTTTACGTTTAGCCCTCCTGTTGAGTTTGTTTCTACGTAAATTTTCAATAAACTAAGAAAAATCTATTACATAATTATTATTTGATACCAAGTCGATAACATTATTTAAATTGGGAGGAGAGCTGCGTAAAACTCTACTTTCACTCTGACAGACCTTATCTTGTTAAGCGTTCCTAAAGTCGGACCTGTGTAGCTAAAAATTAGTGATAAGTCTTGCTTACTTTTTAAGCGTTAATTGACCTCTTTAAACTTGATATGAAATGCTATTTATAAAGTCCCTAGCAAAGCTCTCCTAGTAAAGGTTAAAATAACAGGAAGAAATTTTGAATTCTTATCATATATTTTAGTAACGTTTTATTTATTATATTAGTCTGTTACTGTATCCTAATGATATAGCTTTAGTTACCAGGTAAGTAATGATCTGGCATTTATGGTTTACTTTCGTTTGCAAAGAACGACAAATTTTCTTAGATTGTCAAAAAAAAAAAGTATTGCACACGCCGATGGATAAAACTTCTAAATATAGAAGAGGTTGACCAAAAATATATATTATTGCTCTGGTCACGATAAAGCAAAAACGACATAGATAACTCCAAAGTGTCACCCGATAATCATAGATAGCATCCCGTATATATCACGCGTAAAAAAAAAAGAATCAAACGTCAAACAAACAATCCATGAAATGTTAAATCTCTATATAAATATAATGATATATATATTATAGAGAATGTACTTTTTTTAATAGTATATACAATCGAAACAGTACAGCACGCATCAGCTGTACTAATCATACGTAACGATTATTTCAATCCACGAGTTACCTTATCCCATATGGCAAAAGTATTAATGAAGATGGAATAATTGTTTTGAAAAAAAAAAAACTGAGTCAAACAATTATAACAGCTATTATTTTTATTATCCCGAAGGCCGATAGGGCAGGGCAACGCGGATAAATAAAAAAAACGATTCCCGGTAATTGCGTCGGGCCCGATAAAAATGTACGTATAACTTTCACAGATGAGGATAAAAAGGGGAAGCTGAAAGAGTGAAAAAAAAACGTGTGACGCAATATCAAAGAAAAATCATCCCGACGCCCAAAACGTCAATCACATTACGTGACCAGTAACATCAGTGGTCAAAGTCTCTCTGCATTATCGACTAGTGCGTGCATGAATTTTCCTGTTTCTTTTTTCTTGTTTACGTGAGATTTTGCCGCCATGAAAATGGCGATTCTTTGCAAGCTACGTGGTGAAGGACGTTATTCATTCCGTTGGTGCACTTGACCGTCCGACCAGTTGGAAGTTGCATCCTTAGAGATGGTATCGTTCTGAACGATCGACGCCACGATAAATCGTCTTACTTCGCGCGAAGAACGCACGGTGTCTGCATTTTTTTCCTGACGCTTTTTCTTCACCTAAACTAACCATTTGTTTTTTGCGCGACATACCGCGTCACGCGATCGCTCCTGGTTTACTTCTGGTTGTGCCATTTGGTTTATTTAGGTGGTGACTTTTTTTCTCTTGAGAATTTGTCAACGATTTTACCATCGATCTTAGCCACTCGTATTGTGGGCTTATGTCTGCAGGATTTACCAATGTACCGCGGATGTCAATACGCTGACTGTCAGCGTATCCTCTTAGAGGATGTAGAAACTCGTGAAGTGTGTTTGTTCTACTGAGAATGAGCAACAGACCGTAAAATTGTACGTGAGTATAAGTGTCTGTATGTAAGAGAATCGCTACTTATCTCGTTGGCAAGCCTGTAATAATGGCATTAGACGTTAGCCTATCGATGCCAATGATAAAAATAACGGAGAACGGGTTTCCCTCAGGAACTCATAGAGATTTATTGCTTTTGCACAGATACCTGCCGACGATGCTGATGTACCCGATTGAGTTAATTGGCATACTCGCGTGGCGGATAGAAGAGATATCTACTTTTCTTTTCTTTTGTGAGAAATAAGAAAATTTAGAAGTTTATACGGAATCTTCAATGAAGACCGTGTTATGCTTCTTAAAACCTTCGCACTTACGTACCGGGCGACGTGATAATTGCGCGATGTAAAATTTATGCAGGATAATTTTTTTTGGCACACTAAGGCAAAAAAACTCTCTAGTATTACGATAAACAGCAAAAAATGACAAAGTCAAGAGAAGATATTTGGGAAGGCACAAGTATGGAAAGCATGTATTTCTTTATCCGTATATACTTAGGTAATAAAAAGTTATGCTGACTGTAGGTAGAATGATCCTTCGCTAATATTTAACACTTCCGTCGTCAGAGGTTTCCTCGCACAGTCCTGTCTGTTGACCTGTGCGAAGAAGATGCATATCATTTTATCTCTTTCCAAAGCCCACCTACCATGCACATAGTGGCGGACTTTGTTGACATCAAATTTCCAGTACTGTGTACCCCGGTTCAGTGTGAGAATACTGTATAGTTTTTTTTTAATAGATACAATAATCAAAATCATAAATTTGAAATGTACCTACGTATTGATTACAGTAATACAAGATGTCATCCAATCCTCAACTTTGTCCCGCAAGTTTTTTTCTCGCAATATGTAGCTCTTAAAACGTCAGCAAAATAAAGGCGTAATTGGCAGAAACGAATTTATAAGCCAAATCACATAGTCGGATAAGATAGCTTCTCGTAACCCGGCATAAAGCATCAGTCGATAAGGGGATAAAATGCGAAAAGAATAAAAGGGGAAATCAAACTGAGGTATAAATATATCATCCAAGAAATAAATAATTAATGTCGTTCGTTGCAGAAAAATGTACATTTTTATAAATACTTATTTTATCGTACCGACTATTATCTTTTATGTCTGAAATAGACGGGCTTGGTGGCAGCCAGCTAAAGCATCTGCTATAAGGACATGGAAATACAGACAAAGGGCTTATCAGAGCGTAATGACGAGGGTTTCGTATTGCCAACTTGAAAAACTTGTTTTTCTTATTATGAGTACGGAGTAAGCAGCCGAGAGAATTGAAGCTCCGACACGGCGTTACGCATTGCGATTCGCGTTCTGTAAGGGCGTGTGCGTAAGACGAATGTACACAGGTTCGATATTAGATAATAAAAGAGAATGTAGTTATGACGTTTTATTCATTCATTGTAAAATTACGAAGTCAAGCCTGTTGCGCAACATTTGTTGACATATTTAAAAAAAAAATGCTAAAACAATATATTTAAATATTTGTGTAAAAATTGAAAAACTGCACGACAACGTTACAAGATAATGCAGAAATTTAGAAATATTATTATCCTTCTTATTAATCTGTGCTTATAAAGTTCTCTACTCGCCTCATTTATTCTTTCTTTATTTCTGCGTGCCTTCCTTTCTTCGCGTAGTATGCATGACTGACTCGAGTAGTGAATCGTGAGATAAGAAGACAGCTCTAATGTAAATATTCTAAAATGCGATTTACGACGTTTTAGGATACTCACACGTTATCACGCCTATAGATACTGTTGGTTCGCGTAACCGCGGTCAGGGTTGGGCATCGTCCCAATAATCGTCATTGAAATTCGATAAGCTGATACATTCCATATATTCGTATGATATTTTTCGTGGGAGTATTTCATACTAAGAGTTGGCGGGATTTTCAAAAAACAAGCAACGCTCCAACGGGAAAGGAGCGTAGCTCGAGATTGCGTTCGTATTATTGACGACGCGTGGCCGCCCTTCTAGGAGCATAATTATCGGCTGGCAGATTCTCGTATGGTTTATCGTTCTAAGATCAGGATCGAAACTATGTTATATGAACATTTATTTCTACGGTACTTTACTTAGTGCGGTCTAGTTCGTCCATAGTGTCTAGTGTACTGCAAGAGTTATTGGGACATAACCTCACTCGAGATATACAAAGTACTAACCTTCAACGGAAGAACGTTATTAATATTATTATTCTATTATTATCTCGTGTATACTATTACATGTGTCTGTGCGTGTATATATATATCCGCGTCTTTAGCCATAATTAGGAACGATACAAACTGTGTATTCATTTCCATCCGTCAAGGGACTAGAGATAAACTAAGACCATGCGTCACGGCTTTCCCTGTCAATGAATCATTTTCTTGTTCTTCTTCTTTGTCTTCCTTAACTCTCCCTTAGAGTCTTCGCGCTTCACAGACTCTTGCAATTATTTATAGCTGTATGCAACCGTATATAAAACGTTATACAGGCCAATCAGAAACGTTCCACGGATTATTGAACTTTGTCGACGGGAGTGCATCGTGTCATGCTCAATGGACCAATTGATATATAAGGTTTGATTCATTATTTTTCTTGTATTGCGAATAAATACAATTATTCAATGCCAATTGAAAATCAGTATTCGAAGTATTTATTATACTTTTAATAGGATTATAGTATTACGAATCGGTTGTTCCGAAGGAATTTATCAATGCTGTAAACGTGTAAATCAAGTATTGCATGTTTATACATAAAAGTGAAAGCTATCGTTGGGTTATCCATGCTGATATATTTTTATTGAAAATCAATGATAACGGATATTGGACCTTCACGTGACCGATGCTCTCGTTGATTTGTAACAAATTTGTTGTTTTATAGATTCTGATAACAGACATCAGATTGGTATCAACAACTGTTGCGGTATAGCATAGTAGTATTCCAACGGATCTAGACAGATTAACAGGGGCAGAGGGAAATGATTTAATACCTTATCGATATCATTATTTTGCACTGTGCATTTTTTGGATTAGTTACGAGACTGTTACGTAATTGAAAACTTCCGAGAGACTTTATACACGGATAAAACGACGATATATTTTCTTTATATTCAAAGTGAAGTTAAAGTTATCTTAGGCTGCTTATAGTGGCGCCGGTAATATCGCTTGAGTGATATGGGTCATTGGCCATTGGGCACCTCGTCTAACGACTAAATGATTACGAACCAATACAATTCTACGCGACTACATAATTTTTATTTTCCGACTACGTCTATCTAATTAAAGTATATTATACACAAACTATATATAATTTCTATCTTAAGTTTCTCACTCAACAGAGTGAACTGGCATTGCACGAATATATGACCCGTGATCAAAATCTTATCTGTTGATTATTTGTTTTTACTAATCAAAAGGTGAAGCCTGATACATATGATTGTTGATAAATCCTGATTAAGGTCCCTCCCCCATAAAGATTGCATAAGCCAAGACTTACGTCTCTGTTCATCGATTTATATTCGCACGAAATTATCATGTCGCTTATTTAATCGATCAGCTGGTGACTGTCGGATGTTGATTGATTCATTTGTTGTTTTATTATACGAATTTTTTTATTTATATGACAATTACGATTGTTTCTATCCTGCATACGGGTGTTTCGCGTGATTTCCGTATTTTTTGTATTTTCGTCTTTTACCATTTAGATATAACATGGATTTCGGTTCTATCAAGAAGAGGTATTATGCATGCCGGGTCAAAGGTCTGGATTTTGAAATCCCCAAATATTAAGGATGTTGATAGAATTTTACGTAGTTATTAATTTTGATAGGTTAGTTAATCGTAAAGGAAAAGTAATTACGCGAGTACATTTATAAATGCATAATATTACAGTAGGGTGCATTAATTAAATTAATGCGATTGCCGTAAGACGAATGATAATACGAATTATCAAAGTTCGAAAGGCGTAAACGGATTAACCAGTGGGTTGCTGGAATATCATTGGTCAACGTCGTCCAGATGCATACACCTTCCCCGACCAATCAGAGCCTGGGATTCCTCTGGTTCCTCCGCACTTCACTTCGTCGCCGCTCACAGCACTGCCCTGCGTGTCGCTGTTAATGATGATGATGCGAACTCGAAAGACCCCTGATAGGAAGAAGATGATAAAGACCGGGGAAAGGGAATCTATTCGGGAAAAATGGTACTCGCCAGTCAGCAACACTCTAGATATTTGTCTGTGATGATGAATGTCCTCTTTTTTTTAATTCTCAAGACGGCCTGGTGATTTTCCAATCTTCAAACTTCTCCCTGCCGCTCATCCCCGAGACCGCCATCTTGGCTCTATATTAACAAATATTTACTAGACTCGATTCGCATAAAATTGCAAACTCGAAGACGATCCCCGAAGTTGTTGACGTTTAGTCGGAGGTTAGAGTGGATTCTGTACCGAGAGGGCGGGTACGTGTTGGTTTTAGAAATTTATTTATTTCTTTTTCTTCTTAATTCCCACACTCCCTCGTTTAGACTAGCTGCTAGTCTCATGCAAAGTACTGAAATTTTTCATCGACCTCTACTGACCCACGACCGTGTAATATCCTTATACGACGAAGTATAGGCGATTATTATGTCCAGCTGGGAAAAAAAACCTTCAACGACAAAAATGTTGGCCTTGTCAAAACGTCATTCCGTATTGATTGCATTCGTGTGTCGTAATAGTAGGATGACAATAAATTCCAAACATTGGTTCGCTCGTTATTCCCTAGATATACTTTTACACAGATGAAACTACGATCGCAGACGTTAGATTATTAATATGCATACAGAGTCCAAAGGTATGTCTGCAGGAGGTATAAGGTACAGTCGTGGCATGACAGAACGTAAATGGATATCAAAACTAATAAATAACTAAAGAAAAACCGTTTCTTTTCAAATTTTCACAAACAATCATTCAGACGACACAATTTTCAGATTTAAGATTAGGCTAACAGTATTCCCATAGGACGGGTCACTAATCTCTTACATGTGTTCAGAAGACGTAGGAATGACCGTTTGAGGACTCAAGTTATTATCTGCATAATAAATTTCAGGCATGAAATCCTTTGGGTCCTTGGTATATCCTTGCAGCGTGATTCATTTGTTTTTACCGAGGTTTGTTATGGCTGTCAAAAGTGATTGTCACGTTCAAAACTTTGCAGATATACTATACTGTGTATATACAAGATCCTCTCTCTACTTCTTAATAAAGAACTTTTTATGTCCTTCCTTTCTTTCCTTACGGTTGACTCCTCCAAGAACTTTTTAAATCGTCACGCCAATATACACGATGGCACGTAACACGAAGATGACGGTAAAAGGTAGTTGCTAGTTACAAGGATATACTGTAAAAGGGCGGTGCGGTGGCATTTAAGTAGCGCCTATGGTTAGCGCGGAGGAACTTGGTGGCAAAGAACTCTGCGCGGTCCTTGGGAGGAACGAAGATAATGTTTCGAAGATAAATTGATTACATTAAAAGATTGTCCGTTAAAAATAGACTTGCCGAGGGAGCACCATAATAGGCACTGGTTATGGTCGTTGTATGGAATGCGACTAGGTACAGTCAAGGACAAGAGAAAAGAATTGAAAGCTTTTTCTATTGTTATTCATATTCACCCTAGTATACGTGACTGTTGAAAGACATTTTAACGTGATCACTGGGTCTCGGAGACGCCTTTCGTGCACACTGGGGTTAACGAGGATTTAATGATTGATGGAGATTTTGCGAAAGCGATAAAAAGCATAACGGTCAGTTATTTTTGAATGGGACTCGTCGAAATCATTACGTAGGATTACCGATGCTTTGAAGGATCAACTTTTTTTATTACTGTTTATTGATAACTCAGATAAGACATTTTTGTAAGTGAATTCAAGTCGGATATTATATTTATTTAATTGTACTTAGGTTTGAGAAACGCATAATGATAAAGAGATATAATGAAAAATAAAATATTTTATATATTTATTGAACTCAAGGTCTGTGTGGTATTTGGATAATGTATAATTGTATTAGGATACCTGGTAAGTGCAGTTCAGTGAGGTTTTAATAATCCTGTTTATCTGACACTGAGAAATTCGACCGAACGAGGAGACGAAAACTCAAGATGAGATATTGTGCATGCTATTATCACTTGAATGACTTAAATTAGTTGATGGTTTGCCATTCTGAGAGGCTTGACAAACGAGTACGTGACCTTCGCACAGTTACGATTGGTAAGTATATAATGTCATTTAAATTATATATATTCGAGTCGGAGGTTGCATATGAACTGTAAAATTATAAAGTGGTGAAGAGACAGCAGCAGGACTAATTATAACATTTACTTATCAAAGTCTGTATTTATTTGTGTGACTTACCAATTGGACCCTTGAACGTTATTCTTGTAGATAAAATATTTACTGCGTAGATTAGGCTAGAAAGGGCAAGAATTGCGAAACCGAAATTTGGCCACCCTTGCAGTGATACCGATTACTGATGCAAAAATCGTTTTTTATGATATGTTTCTGTGTACTGAGTTTATCAATAGTTACTATACTAATGCACCCGACACGTATGTGGGAATTATAAAAAAAAAACGTAGACGAGTACCGGTCACGTGACCCTAGGATTTTCTTTTGGTGCATGCAGTCAGAGAAGAAGCCGGTGAGGGTGAAAAATAAGGATAACGTGAAACGTTCCTTTGTCGTCCGGTTCAATACGAGGAATGCGACTTGGGGGTTGAAAATGCAATATTTTGAGAAATTTCGTGAGGTCCGCTCCAGTCTCTTTCCCTCGGCGCCCTGCACGTGCATAATGGACAATCTGATTGGTTGTAGAAAGCCGATCACGTGAAACACACGAGGCCAGCTCTGCGCATGCGCATGTAGTGTGTGCCGGGGCCACGAGACAAACCAGAAGAGCCGGGCGAAAAAACCACAGTTGGCGATGCCGGCTAGTGTTGTGAGGTCCGTTGAGCCTCTCGCGCTCTAATTTAAATTGTCACCACACGGACGGACTCTCAGTAATCATCTAAACGCGACACAATAAACACTCTCGCTATGAGTAACGTGTGAGAAAGTAAAAGGCTTTTGCTGGCCATTCGCGGTAAAGTCTTTCTAGAAAAACGTTTAAGATCTTTTCTTTCTCTAATTTCTTTTTTCTTTTATCCTTCTGTACTTTTAATATAATCATATTGAAGACTGTTTATACGATCTATAAATCTTCGTGCGCGTTCAAGTTTAGCTAAAAGCTCAAAGGATGTACCGGTGAAAGAAATAATCGTACGATTCTCTGAGGATCGTTGACCGTTTATTACGAAGAAATATATTAATTATTAAGATTGTGCGTTGATTTATATGAAGAGGGAGAAGTACACGAAGAGAATACACCGTGGGAATAACACTTTTTACCTTTGGAATTTTTCTTCTGCAATAACGAGTAAGTTTTGAGACTTCATATGTGATTGTTAAGAGATGCTTTATTTAAATTGAGAAATTATATATATGTTATGCGTAAGTCTTTCATGATATTCTCCCGTTCCAATATATTATCTGCTTACAAAATTCTGTGGCATTTTCGGGCATTGTTTTATTTCTTGAATTTGTCAATATATTTATTTTGATGCCCCCGAACGTGTCGTGCATGTCACGAGAGTTGACATTGGTTATTAATACGAGTAGTCAAAGTGCTGAAAACTCGGGAAGTCAAGTTTCTCTTCATTGAGACACGTAGTCGCCAATGGAAACTGGTTTCTAAAGTAAAAGGAAAGATATATTGAGAAATGCTTTGCTCTTACCGATTTTCAAAATCCCTTTTGACAACCCTGCGAGTACAGGGAGCACGAAAAATAATAAAGGCATCCTCAAAGGCAAGAATTTTCGAACATAACCGTCAAATTCGATAAAACCAGTAACGTAAATCGACACGATCTTGTTAGAAAATTTTGAAAAATTTATTTGCGGCACAACTAAAAGTCCATAGTGCTTTTCGAAATTTACATTGAACATTTTCTACGTTTGCACACGGTTCTACGTAACGGCTGCTTGTAACGAGTGTCCACGTAAGAAGCTAACTTCGCTCGTAAGAAAAGTTCAATATTTGATTTCTACTTGTACGTTGAAGAACTACAAAGACTAGCTGAGAATATTCTATTATTTCGAGCGAGCGTTTTGACAGAATTTTCAAATGGACAATTCTGCTCCAAAAATTGTCTAAGTTGAAAGCTCTTTTTTTTTCCTTATTACTCCGATCACGTTCTTATGCAACAATAATATAATAGACTTTTCTAGTACAGTAATGAATATTCAAACATGAATCCAGTCACTATATTTGTCGAGTTAACGTACTTAAACAATTGTATGCTAAAATTGAACATCTGCTTTGACTAACGGCCGAGACACAGACGTTATTTAATTTTCAGATTACTTAACATCTCACGGTCGGAGTTCACTGCCTTCTACATTTGCTACCCAGTGACGTAGCTTCTTGAACTTTCTTATTTATTTATTTATACATCGTGTCCAGTAACACGTGCTAAAATTCTAATCCGTATTTACCAATCGATAGAGTATACCAAGTCTCGTGGTACCTGCAGCCACTTTTTTACACGAGTACAAAGAATTCAAAATATTCATTCTTATACCGGTGACAGTGCGCAACAGCAAATCTGCTGGACCCCACAGAAAGAATCGGCGATGGAGGTCGCGAGCTAGGTATACTCAATTTGAAAAAGAATTGCAGAATCGGAATTCCATTCTGGTTCTTTTAACTGCCTTCTCGTACAATTCCTTACAGCGTTGAACCCTTCCAGTACGGAGCCTTGCACAAGCAAGAAGCTATCCAACCTCACCTGGTCTCTCGTCTAAGCGCTCAGAATATAGATTAGTCTCCGGATTGTCGGTGCTGGTTTTAGTGATCATACCAAACCGGCCGAACAACTCTGCCACGTCCTGTGGACCATGTATCCCTCTTTCTATACCTTAACTCTCTGGAGCTTCTAGGCATTCCAGGGTTGAAATGGACCAAGGAAGCTGTGAAAAGAGCAATGCCTTGTAATTAAAAAAAAAAAAAAAAAAACTTAGATTTGAGATGCATGGAACCAATAGAAAACCTCCTGTGGTCATCGCTATTATTATTAATTCTGTTCGCATTAACCTAGATCAGTAGTTCGTTAATACGTTGTAATCTCTCGAAGCGGCTTACTTTGATTTTTAATAAAGTCAAAGAAGCGATAATGCAACGTCACCGACACTGACCATTCGTACAGTGGATTTTAATGAATCTCATTATCGGAGTATACTAATCGAAGTAGTCCAGGCCAAAAGAGATTCATGATTTTTTCTCATGCAATGGTATCTTAATTGCATATCGCATTGATATCATTGAGAAAGCAGGAATATAATCGTCGATAAAAGCGAATGGGTTTAGAATGTGTTTTTGGCTTAATTAATATTCATAATAGGCAAGTTTAGAATAAAAAAAAATATATATATATATAGACACATGGGTATATACGGTAATGTTTAATCAGGCGATGGCACTTGGAAAAAACGACCTTGAAACAAGTTTTTTTTTTCTTTCCCAATAATTAACGACCAAGCGCCAATCGAAAGACAAATTCGCGATACTCGTTTGACGTGCAAATCACTTTTAATATTTACTCGCGCCGCGACGCCTGAGTATACTTTCTTATTTACATTTGAATCGGGCGAGTCGCGAAAGCGACGCAAGGGGCATACCGCAAATGCTTGCGAATGGTACACTCGAGAGTCTCTCGATAATGTGAAATTCTTCGGCTTTGTATGGCCAGATGGAGCAACGAGAAAGAAAAAGTTGCTGCTCAAATATTTGTGTAAACAATTTCGTCTTTTTTTTTTGCACTTTTAATTATCGTACACGACTTATGTTTACCGCAAGACTTTTTGCAAGTAAATGCATCGAGGGCACTTGGATGACTTTTTGAATTTTTCTCGAAGTCAGGTCTCGACTAATGTCAAAAGTTAAGTGTCTCGTTGCATAATGCATTTTTTAAAGACACTCGGGAATAAAATAAACGTGATGTGAATTTACCAAGCGCCACCAAAGTTCAAGCCAGTATCAGAAAGTCGGAGTGGCAAAATGTCGCGAATCTTTCTACCTCGAGTATCGGCACGCAGTGTTAGGCAGGCAAGTATATCTATAGTTGGTAGAAATGGCGTTTATGTCATTCGTATACGTGGGAGAATGGCTTTGGTAGAACAATGGAGACACCCGGGATGAAAGAGAAGAATAAGAAGACGAGGTGGAAGGAGGAACGTACGATGAGAGCGAGAAGACGTTCTAAAGGTGGGACGAGTTTATAAATAGCGACAGTCGCTCGATCCTCGTACAGATTTTCCCTTCCGCGTTTCTAAATCAATCGAAAAAGATCAGAAACGAGTCGATATCGGGACGATTCGCCGCGAAGTAAATTGTCACGATGACTTTTTACTTCAGTTCGATGTTCTTTTAATTTTCCTCTTTCTTTTTCGATACATATCTTTTCGCGCTATTTCACGCTGTTACGACGGAAGTCAAATCGCTTCCCCGGACATGCGACGCGTCTATTTATAGATGTGGCTGGGGATTATGTAAAATTATTCGACGCTGACAAAAATAGGACACGCCGGAGCCTTTAATTGACGCGTATTGCTACGTAAGGTTCAGGCTGCGAAATTCTTTAGCAATGGCTTAACTGGTGGAACTATACGGGGGGGCTCGCGAAATTGAAAGAGTAAGAGAGAGAGAGAGAGATGTGACACGTGGGTTAAAATTTTTTGCTTGATTATATTTTCTCTCTCCCCTCAAATCTTCCTCTCTCCCTCCCCCCTCTCTCTCTATCCCTTGTATGTTTGCAGCGTTTATTCGTGACATTTTCGATAACGTGAACATTTCGTGATCGCTAGACTCAAATTGCGAAACGGCAGTTTCTCCGTTATTTCGCGAATCATTCGCGTGTAATATTTTTTTTGCATTATTTACGTTTTACGATAACACATTGTATCTATATACGTACACACGCACTCGTGCTTCTAAGCCAGCAAGATTTCCACTGAAAAAAATTTACGTAAGGTGTCATCTGACGATATTAGTCTTATCAATGAAATAAATTTTATCGGTCGCTCTTTCTTCTTGGCACAAAACGTACCATCGACGTGTCATTTGACCTTTCTGAAACCAAAAATAAGTTTATACCAAATTTTCAGTATGCTGTTAAATCCTATTTTCGCTACTCGACAGGCTGGCGTTTTATCGTCTTTTCACTATCTGCCACGTCGTGTCACGAACAGCATTATGAAACACGTGTGCAGTACACAGGCTAGGATCGTCTGGCTCAGAATCATTTATTGATAACAAGGTCTATGCGTGTCAGGCGATATTGATGATTGAAGATAATTGCAATTGATTTTTTTTTTCTTGATGCATATTGCTAATTTTTTTACTCCTTAATTCTTCGTCGCAACCTCGACTCTATTGGCGTTACAGATCTTATGCATTATACGTATATTTCTATCGAAAGACTTTCCCGTTATTTCTATTACGTTCTGGCTCCGTAATCTGTTCCATTTGAAATGCCAATCTCGAAATAGATTCTTGGAGGAAGACGCGAAATTGGGCCAAGGACGATATTCCTTCGCGAAACGTGTTACCTTGGTAAGACTAGAGGACACGATCCTCGGCCATTTATCTTTACGGGTATCCAATTGTCATTGCACGTAAATATGTAATTCATAATACGAGCTTGTTACTTGTTAGCAGCCTGACCTTCGAACTCCTCCATACTTCATCCTTCGGATTATATTTTTACACGTACCACGCGTATATACCGTATGGCGTGTGGATAGGCGAGCGGATTTCTATTTTTGCATAATTTTTATTTTGTCTTTTTTTTTAAACTGGAAAAATTATTTCTTAACCAGATGCATGCGACACGCTCGCACCAATGTGTATCCAGCGCAATAAAAGCTTTCACGGAATTCTCTGTGTACGGTTGGTTTATTCTTTGCGCGTATCTATGTATGCCGAGAGGATAGTATATGGGCGTGTAAGGTGTGTTACAAAATTTTTCATAAGCAGCATATAAACTTCTTGGGCTCTTATTAAATCCTACTGACAAATTTTTGGAACGCACGTGTCCTTGACTTGCAGTATTATTTTTGATCGGTTTTTCGGGGGTTCCCCCCGTATATTTAACTGGCGCGAAGTTAACTGAAGAAGGGCGTGTTATGCCGAACATAGTATATCTGCTTTAGTTTCCTGTGTCCGATGACGATTCGTGTATGACGTTTTTGGCTGATGAGTTAACCTATTAATTAGAGAGGGTGGGGACTTCGCCTTATACGTATCATTGGGAGCTTGCGTTGACGAACGTTACGAGGAATATGGTCTGAATGAGTATACACGGTGTGCGGATAATAGGAGGAAAATAAATGAATTTCGAAAGACGCGTGTAGAAATTTTACTGGGAACACGTGTGATATCAGTGGATCGGTTAAGTCTGTTCGAGGAAGGACGACGTCCGGCAATGTGTTGCAAAAAATATTTAACGTCGGTCGCAGAGTCGATTCTCATTTTATTCGGTATTCGAGAAAACGAGACGACTCAGAGGAGTTGCCGATTCTAGACGCGTCTATCTGGAAGAGAAACCGGCTGGAATTTCGTTTCGTCGTTTCGGACAAGTTGACGTTTGATTCGAAGCTTCCTTTTTTTTCTTTTCAATTCTCAATTCAGACTATTCTTATGCTATGCAACGTTTCTCGGTATGTTTATGGGCGACGCTTGGGAATTTTAAATTGATTTTTTAGATTCTACCGAGATTTTTAAAATCATTAATCGTAGATTTATTCAGTAATAATAAGTACGCTAAAATATACACTTAACACGTGCATCTGCATTCGTGCCGGTTATCGTTATGATTTCCCGATCGTTAATTATTAGGCGTACCGCGTGGTTATTATTGTTACTTATTATTATTATCATCAAGAGAGGTCAGTCACGCACCATGAATATATTCGTTCGGTATCGGTATTGTCCTCGCGTCAAAATTTTCTTCGCGTCATCGTTTTTTTTATCCACACGGAATCGACCTTGCGATTTCGAATCTCAATTCCGAGCTGTCCAGGGTCACGCGGCTTCGCTATTCGCAAATGCATGAACTACGAAGGTCCCCTCTCTGGCTCTTATCGCTTCTAGCTTCGGCAAACATGTACATATATATATATATATATATATGTATTTTGCAAATTTTGGCCTTCGCTCTTTTATCTCCCGATGCACTTCTAGAAATACGCAATCCTCTTGACACTTGCCGGGGAATGTTCCAGAGAGCTCGTCGAGAACGAGTTTACACTTTTGCGCCTGTCACGTTATCTTCCTTTTGTGCTGTTTTGTCTTCAGCAGCGCGAAGCCGCCGTGCAGCGTCTATAACGTCGAGCCCCGTATCGTATGGCGCGCGCGACCTTAGGCTGTCAGGAAGTCCCGCATACGAGATCGGCGCCGCACGGAGGAATCGGATCGCACGCAATTTTACGAGTTTACTGCTTTGGCGTTCGAGATTTTAGGTTAGTTTTTCGAGGACTGCTCTTGTCACGGCTTGCACTATTTTTTTTCGCAGCGCGATCACTCATGACGTAACTCCCCAGGATATCGCGCGAATCGTTTCCAAGAAGACGGCGCTGTCGCAGACTTCTCGCGATACGTCGTTCAATGTAGACGATAATTTCGAAAAAAATTATCTAACGGCTGCGCAATTTACGTATCGTTTTTCGCTCGATGTGTATTGCGATTATCGTTCGCAGACGTAGATATAGATATATAGCTCGGCTCATACCGCAGGATTAACGCTTGGCGTATCTTAGTATGCGAATTGTAAACAGATGGTATTTCAGATTGCTATTATATACACACACGTGTATATATGTATATATATATATATCAGATTCGTACGAAGCGATCTATTAGGTACCATTCGATTCTCTATTAACCCTTTGCACTCGACTCAGGCAACAAAATATATAGAAAATAGGGAAATGTGGTCGACTAATAAGGGTTAAAAATACCGCACAATTATCTAGCCTCTTTAATATTTTTTACGAGCAACGATTTTCGAACGATATAAGATCTATTTATAAGTCAAGATGAAGTGCCTGGTTCCGTTTGGTATTATCGTCTGACAATACAACACACATTGAATATACATCACGTACTCGGTCGTTATTGACGCTACGATCCATGCATACTGGCGTGTATGTACGTCTGCTTACAAGCGTGACCCAGTTTCAAGGATCCTATTGGACACGTACGAAAAATATTGAACGTCTTGGCTTCGTTGAAGAAAGCTAAGTACATAAAATAAAAATTGAGAGAAAGAGAGAGCGAATACGAATATTATGACTGTTCCGAATTACCATTGGGAGATACCAAACGTATTCTGTTTACTCGTATGGAACACATGGAAGAGATTTATGTGTTTCTCCATACTCGTAACGTTTATCAATTTCGAGTTATATATATATAATTTTGAGTTATACATATATACATATATATATATATATATATATATATATACTATCAGCATACCAATGTCTCGACACTGTCTGCCGCTCAGACGTTACTATTCGCATGAACGGAAGCTTCTGCTATCTCAAGATAGTGCGTGACCGTGGAGTTGATAACACGACCATAGATCCACAGCTGATGGGTGGCGTCTGTTAAGTAAGTTTGGAATGTTGTTATAATGAGATAAGAGTCGATGTGTCAGATAAGAGGCTTAGCAAAAACACCTGGTAGTGGCGAAGGGTGGTTGGGGGGGGGGGAGAACAATTCTCAATAGAAGAAAAGGTAGATAGGATTCAAAGAGCGCGGACGAGAAAGGCAAAAGAGATCTTTCATAGCGATAAGACGAGCGTTATCAGTCGTATGCTATTAAGCCCAGTGGCCGTTCGTACGATGATTTCACGCATGGAATGTATCTCCTGCGAACTTTCGGTATTGCGAGATAAGATAATGTTTACTTGAGTAATTAGAGATTTACTGGAACAGAAGTTTTCGATTGGAATTCTGGGGAGTTGATTATGGAGGATTCCCCGGTTTGAATCGCGTCGGGCGACCTTGACTCTGATGTAGGGGAAAAAGAGCGTCCGAGATGACCTACAGTTTTTTTTTTCGTCTCGTTCCCAGTGTTGTCACACGCTCTTTCGCTATGCACGCGCGCACGTGGATGCGTGAAAAGTTATTATTGTCGCTTTCCCATTTATTTTGTTTTGATGTTTTTTTTTTAATTTAATTTTTGGTTTTTCCTATTTTTTTGTGTTCCAGATCTAAATGTGTTCAATAGCCATGCCATCCGAACTTATTCTGGGGCACAGTCCTCCGGTCTACAGTTCCTTACTGTACAGTCCTCTGGTGGTTACTGCACCTACGGTCAACACCAGATCTGTACCACCTAGGATAAGACCATGCTTGTCGACTGGTTCTCTGCCGTTGAACAGTCTGCAGAACAACAAGCAAAAGAAGAGGGTGGTCTTTGCGGATGATCGCGGACGTCCGTTAACACAGGTAAAATGGACGGAATGAAATGCCGATATACGTTATTGCATAAGGCTTAGGGAGATTGACAGAATGAAAAATATGGAAATTAAGATGTAACCGATAAGGAATTAATAACGATAATCGAGAAGTCGTGCTGAATAATTCTTATCGACGACACGAAATTAATCATGGATGTATCGCAGAATTGTTTTTGAAGATTGCGACGGCATTCCTGGTAGTGTCCGATGGCACGTAGACTTCGTTATTTATGTCCGAGTCTTAAAACCTGGTAATTAATTATCGGCGCGCCTTTCATTAATAAATTAACGAGACGGATTAAAATTCGATTTTACTGGATGATCCGACTCGCTTAATTGAATGCTCATCAATCATCTTGGCTGACGCGTCGATTAAAGTCCGCATCTTTTTTCTCACGTCAAAAGTCCTGTGTTACATGAATTTGATAAGCGCACGTGATTGCAGTTTGAGCGATTTAAATAGTGGTTCAGTTTTTTATTTTTTTTATGGTAGGTCGACGATAGGGGGCAGGGGTGGGGGGTCTGCCTTGTAGTCAGCATCAAACCACGACCTACCGCAATGGACTTGGCGTTACGTGTACTTATCCGCATAACAGGGCACTTGCGTCAGTGCATATATATAGATACTGATTACAATAAATATAAAATAGTTAGTAGAGAAAAAAAAGAAAATTAATTAGAGCTTGGCTTTTGATGATTTTAGGTACGCGTGATGTCCGAACCCAGCAACGTACCGCCATTATGGACAAGTGCCTACCTAGCTGGTGTGACAAGAGGTGTCAAAGCAGAGGCCGTCGCGACGCCCTGGGCGCCCACGTTCCTTCAACCGGCGAGCGACTATCTAGCCTTTCGTAAGAAGCTGGACCTGAATGCTGTCAGTCTGGAGAACGTCATAGTACGGGAGGCCGAACAGTGTCTGGTCGGTACTGTCAAGGTCAAGAATTTGGCTTACGACAAGGAGGTCATCGTCAGGGCTAGCAGCGACTCTTGGGTATCGCACGAGGATGTTTACTGTACGTACGTCGAGCAACCTGGGACACCGCAGGCGGCGCTCGTTCTCTACGACACCTTCCGCTTCCGGCTGACCCTACCTGTCAAATCGGACAAGATCGAGTTTTGCGTTCGATATCGCATCGACGACAAGGAGTACTGGGACAATAACGAGGGGACGAATTATGTCGTGCGAAAGAAACAGGAGGTGAATATACAGGAGAAGAAGAGTATTGACTTCCTGATGACTATTCAGTCTCTCAAGGGATATCCGGCTGGTCAATAATGCTTACTCGCCATTGACGTCTATTTCCTTCCTCTTGCAACTGCTGTTAGTCTCACGACTATCTCTTATGGGCTATGACTAACTTTCCTAAGAAAATTGCTTCGCCGTTCCTTCCATTGCTTGATGTAAAGAGGCATGCGCCAGGAAGATGGAAATCGTATTCCACATTGAATGGCATTCCTGCTTTTAATGCGTGCCGATTATTATTTTGTATTCGTTTCTTTTTTTTCTTTCGACAGTGCATAGAGTCACGTGCCTGAGTGTTTACGTGCGTGGTTACCTCGACCGGAGGAAACTTAAAAATCAAGCTCTCAATCCAGTCTTAATGTGCGCTTCGACCGAGAGTAAATGCCTTGTTATGTAACCGGAGCTTTGTTTAGTGCGCATGCGTGAACAATAAGTGACGCGAGTGCTGCTGTTAGTCCGTTTAATCTTAAGGCTGTCGCTTGATTTGTCTTTTCTTATATCTTTTCTTCTCAATCCTCATCTGCTACCTTATCTGAGAATACTCTTATTCCAAAGAGCCCGAAGTTGCGCTATCGTGAATTATCCATTCGTTTCAGCCACTGTCCCCGGTCAAGAATTCGAATCCCTTGACGATAAACAACAATGGCGTACTCAGGAACGGTCTCGATTCGCGGGAAGACACACGTCTGGTAGACGCTAGGAGGAGCAACATTCAAACTTGGAGCGAGTTCGCTTCCTGGCATCATCTCACCAATGACACACCGTATTGGTGATGGTTGACGTCTATTTAAGTGATTGCTATAAAGGAAGAGAGGGGCGAGTAGGAGGGAGAGAGAAAGATAGGGAGAGAGGCGAAGGAAAGGACGTTAGGACCGAGGAACAAATAAATTGGCACCTGACGTCAATTACGTACAAACACGTACAAATCTTCCAGTTTTCCAATCATCATCCAGTGCATCGTATAGCGAGAGAACGAGAGAGGGAAAGAGAGCGTGACGAGAATATGAACGAAACAGACAACAAGAAAAAAGCGTACAAGGAAAATCATCCGCGTCTTCGACGGAAACCGGAAATCAGCCTGGACCGGGCTCAGAGGTGGAACGAAACTATTATATTTTTATGGTGAGTTCATGATCATTTAAAGTTCATACGGTTACCTTCATAAAAGACCACTAGATGTATATTACTACACGTATATTTTTGTTGGCCTCTAATTTTCGCTTACATGACCATTGCCAGTCACCGATTATATTTTTAGTTTGCTTTTGCGCGCCGGGAAAAATAAACCACTTGAGTATCTGCAGTCTTGCCAACTTTTCACTTTTGTATACATACATATACGTATCGTTACTGTCTCGCTCTATCGAGTCACTTCGCTATTTTTATTTCTCATGTCGGATTCCTATTTGCCTATTGCACTCTTATGCGCGTAACACCGAATTCGATGTACCCATCGGATTATGAATTCATGAAAGTTTCGTTATCGCCCGTTCACGCGACTCTCCTTGAGACCGTTAAAACTTTCTCTCTATAAATAACCACACTATACCCCATAATCCTCTACGAAACGAAGAACGAAACTATCGTTAGAAACTCGAAGCGTCAACCGGTCTCCCCCTGTGGAACTTATTAAATAACTAGCTTCCTTCTGTCGTTACTGTAACCTACAAATACTTAGCGGTACTGCGAGCGGTGCGACAACTTGCCATATTTCTCTATTCTTCTTTTGGTTCTCAATGTAATCGTCCGATTTTATGGCAACCATGAAACTCCTTTCATTCGTATCTTTACGTTATGAAGATATATAGCATTAACCCTTCCATACATAAATAATTACTTTCCATAAGTATCCGCCTTGTTCGTGCACAAGCTTCAGTACATCAGTTATTTTTTGACAGGTGTCAGATTGCACAAACAAATTCACAGGATGTACAGCTGTCAATTCCGACTAAGACATTCGATTCTTATACTCCTGTATAAACAGAAAATCACGTGATTATCACAAACTATACCCAGTTCCACGGACGGTACCAAATTGGAATCTGTAAATATAATTATAACCATTGGCCACGTGTTACTAAAGATAGAGGAGGACGGTAAAAGATTAAAAGAAGAAAATGTAGATAAAATATAATATAAAAGAGCAGAACCTCATGTAGACGTAACACGCATCTACCATTGCAGAAAGCGCGTGAGTCACGTCTACGACAGTCAACGGCCGATAAGACCGGCTCGAAATTTCAACAGAAAATATTAAATTCATCCACTGAACGATTTAGCCGCGTAACATCGACTCAATAGTAGGAAAAAATTATCAGCCAATATCACTGATCGTCCCGACGTCGAGTTTCTTCACGAATTTAATCTGCTCTACCTCCAGCAACTTCCGAGACCGAAAGCTGAATGCGACTTCCTTCTTCTTTTCGTTAATATAAATATATGCCTGCATAATCGTGTGGCGGTAAGCGGACATTAACGGCAAGCCAGACAGGTCGCCTTACCGGTCGAGGCGTGGCAAAGTAGGCACGTATTCCATAAGGACGCACTCGTGCACCGGCGCACCGACGCACCGACGCACAGACGCAACCATAAGCAACGTGAAGTCTCCCCCCGCGCACCATAAAACTTTAAGTCGTCTAGACGCGTGGGACGTACCGCAGAAGCAATGGAGGTCTCGCGGCAATGCACTCTCCTTCCTTGCCCCTCTCGTCTGCTTCTTCGACCCTATTCTCGATATGCGAAGCGACACTCGATTCACGCGATAGACTCATGCGACGTGAAACGATTATCCTACCGGCGATAACTTCAGGGCGATACTTATTGCCGACTGGCTTCACTCTCCTCCACATACAGTATACACCCTATGATAATTTCTGTACGGGATAATCGCAATTGTTAAACGTCTCCTTTTGGTCTTGCCTGTTTCAGATACTTGCGAGCAACGTGAATTCGCTGTGCCAAAAACTTATTGACGGGCTGCTGCCATTGTTCGCAGACCTGATTATATTCCACGGAAGGATCCTTATCCACGTAATCCTTATCAAAGTTTATCCTGCTATCATGAATCTTCTTTTCTTATAAAACTACTTGAAATAGTTTCACGCATATCACTATCCCTAATGATAATCGTTAATCCTCATTTCCTTCAGTTCTTTCTTCTAATGCTTCATGATAACGCTCCTACCATTACTATCGATATCACGGCTGTTACTGTTTACTACTACTACCACTACCCACCACTACCTACCACTGGATATCATTGCTGATGCTACGCTGGATCGCTGCTCGTCCTCTTCTTCACGTCCCACGCTAACTTTAAGCTACAGCCACACTGAGTGAGTGTCCGTTAACTGTAGGCGGTCGTAGATCATGCGATCGTCTGTGGACAGAGTGAGAAAGACAGAGAGGGAGAGAGACAGAGATAGAGGATGAAGGCAATAAGGGAGTAACGTCACTATAAATAATATCGAATATAAGCCACTCTCTCTCTCTCTCTTTCTTTCTCTTTCTCTCTCTCTCTCTTTCTCTCCTATACTCTATGACGTATCCTCTTGTATTATTATCACGTGTGTAAAAGTGCCTACGGCTATTGTTTCTTGTTGAAGAGCAACCTTGTACACGAGGAGGATGGAGCAAAATGGTATCGGCAAAGAAAATTTTCTAAAATCAAACTACAAGCTCTCCCATTTCTATGACGACGCAGAATCAACGACTTTTGTCCATCCTCCTTATCGATCTTGTTGTTACAATCACGTGCGTCATTGGGGATGCGTCGAAGCGATTGATAAAAATTTTGTACTGTACATAATAATTCTTGTATATATTTCGGAGAAACGAGGGAGTCTCATATCACGGGAAATAAGGACTTTTGATCAAGGGAGCGATTAACTGAGATAACCTTCAACGGTCCCGGGTTGGTTTTTATCAATTATTCCTTTCTTCATCTTTATACATATATATATATACATATATATATATATATATATAGGTAATTATCTTCTCTCTTTATTGTTATTAATATTTATCGGTGCTACTGTTACGTCCTCGCTCGCGTTGTACATAATTATATGGGCGTGCACGTTGAATTTAATTGAGATTGTATATTTTTATTCCAGCCGGCTGTCGTTATCGTGATTATTGCCGTGTGTCAGTTATATTATTGGGGCACTGGATATATACGTGTGTGTATCCAAGTAAAGTAGCGTGCGCAATTTGGTAAAGTTCAAGTTCCCAAGACTTAACGTCATCAGCCAGAATTCACAAGCGTCTTTCTTTTCTCTTATTTATTTTCCTTTTTTTTATCGCATCCTCTATTACTTCCTCTCCTTCGGGAAGGAATCCAAATGACGCGTGTGCACGGATACAAACATGCTCAAATCGATGTAGGGCTATTCGCCGATTCTTGAAGTCTGCTGCGGTCTGGAATATTTTACATATAGATATACAAGTGATACGCTCCTATGCCCGATGATGCTGGCCAAGAAAACGAAAAAAAAGACCAAATAAATAAGGTTGAAGATAGAAGCTTATATTTCTAAAGAACTTTGATCGCGCCCACGAAACGTTCTTCGGAGACTTTTTTTTTAGTCTTATCATGTGACTCGAGACGGCATCCCAATTTTTTAGTAAGATTTTTATCTTTGACCCAGTAAATGAAACCCATTCATCCCTCAGTCGTCAATCATCGTCAACTATGCACCACGCCCCTCCTCCCTTTTAACTTGCCTGTCAATTTGGCAGACAAAAGCCTCTGTACACGCGTAAGACTATGTAAGCCCATTAGCTCGCTCGCCATTTTGAAAATGTATAAGGTCGTAGGTTATGTAAGTCATACATCGTAACCTGTTCCGACGCACAAGTCCTACAGTTCCGCTGTCAATTCAAACTTCCCTGTCGGTGAGTTGTATTTTGGAAAAAAAAAAGAATATACCCAGGACACTGGCTCCTTCGTGAAATGCGAATTTGAATATATTTTTGAGACTTCGGTAAAATTTTTCTTTACCTCAGTCAATTATATCTTTGTCTTTTTTAGTCGATCCATTCGAAAGAAAATCACCGACTGGGAAATCGTGCCGTCGGTACGGTACATTACTATTACCACTATTATTATTATTAGCTGCCGCTGTTCGTTCATTATCCCTATTACCGTTGTTATATGTTTTATCGTTACTGTTAACACCCGTTCCCGGAACGTAGAGAGATAACTGAGCTTCGGCGAACGAGAGAAATCAGATGAAGAAGCTTTGCGCGGAAAGTCTCTGTAAGGTTTAAAGAGATCGGATTGCGTGACCCTTAGAAGTCGCAAACCTTGTTAAGTGCGAGAAGCACGTGATACGTTTGGAGTATAAAGTGATTGGGAACGCGAGAGACTGATAAGCATTAAATCAAAGTTTATTGAGAGAAATGGATGTTGAGTGAAAAACGATGGAAATGAAAGAGAAGGAAAAACAGAAATAATGCGTAAGAGTATTTTATTCCTGCGATATTTATTTTGTATACGCGATCGTATGTCAGAGAGCCACGTGTATGTGTGAGAGTGCCCGACTAATTGGAGCGTGTACAATAGTGTGTGTCTGTATTTATTTCTATTGACAATATGCGAATCAGGATTTTATATGTAATGTATGTGTAACGCCTTACCAGAATCTGTCTTCCATTGGGGCTGCTGGAGCAAAACCAGAACAGAGTGAAAGGAATTGGACGTGCCGGATTGGATGTTGATGGAAAGGAAAAAAATTTGAAAATGCCGCTTTAAACGAGTGCGGCGAATGCGCATGCGCCAGCGCATCGAGACGCTTGATAAAGGACGAATTCGATATGCTGAGGAGCTTATCAAATTCGCGCATTTCCAAACGTGTGAAATCTTGGCTCTGGTCGTCGACCTCGCTAGTGATTCTAATCGTGGCTTCCATAGTTTCTAAGGCTCGAGGAATGATTATACAATGCTAGATTAGATTAGGATTAGTTGTGATAGTGGGAAAAGAGAAAAAAATTCGATTGATCTTTAAAAGTCAATACGTCCGTGAGCTTTTTTTTCTTCCTCTTGGCTTCTTCGCTTCTCTCGTTCGCGGCACGAGCAAGTCGTAATAGTAACTCGCGAATACTCTTGTCTTAGAGAGCCGTAAGACTGAATAGCTTACCTTTTAATAATCTAATTAATACGAATATAAATATGTAAATATTAAGGCTAACGCTTAGAATCAAATTTAAAGAAGAGAAGTCGTTAAGCTCTTGTAAATATAGATGCGGTATCTTCTTGGTGTTTCTTTTATTTTATTTTACGCCCTGGGACTGGCCACCCTTGACCCTCACTCTATTAGCGTCGTATTATCGTTCATTGATCCCTTGTTAATTGTGCCTTTACATAAATATATTATCGTCCTATATTTTTTATTATATATGATCCTTAAAAAAAAAATCTCCCTATCATTCGTTTTATTATGCAATCAATCGTCACGGTTTTTAGTACCTATATGATTCTTAGTCCCGTTTTTAGTTATACATACTCGCCTTATATTATATATATATTACGATACGTTATACTCGTTTAAGATGTTACTGATGATGGTTTTTTGTTATAGAAAAGAATAAAAATAATCGTTGCTGTATATACGTTATGCTCGATTCGTAATAAAATATATAAAAATATAATTGTCGCGTTTTCTTCGTACAGTATCCTACGTCCCACTTGTTCCCTATGTTCCTCCTAGTGCGACTTCAGTGTCCCACAAGCTCAGCCTTCTCGATGCTTTCCGATCCCATTATTCAGCCTAACGGCTTTACGTCGGTCGTCGACGTCACTGCGGACACACCCGTGCTTGCATAACGTCACGACGAATGGAGCCGTGACGACGCTTATACCAGGAACGACGATCTTGACTTTTATTTTTGTATCGGTTTAACTCTGAATGACTTGGGGGCAAGAAGCATTGAGGAAATGATAAATCGTAAGGTATCCCACCTATGAGCATATTATAGTATACATATAGTACACACGTGTATAAGAAGAACGAAAGCATACGTGAGCACGGAGATTGACTAGCAGATATTTCCACTTCCTCGTACACGTGGGTGAACAGCTAGAACTAGCATGAAATTTAAAAGAAAACATAATTGTCCGCCATTCATGGAGCGACGGTAGGGCGGAGTGGGGCATGTCGTATACGTATGCATGCGTGGGATGCCATTCATAAAAATACTCATAAGAGTCCTGGCTCGACAAGCATCCACACTAGATACCACTTTCTAATGATACTTTTATACGTCACGCATCATTTGATTGGTTCGTCTTAATTATTTTTCAAAATGTCCGAAAGTCAATTTCCGTCGTATTATCAGCATCTTAGAGACGACTTTTGGACGGTACGCCTTGTCTGGGGTGATGATACTGGGGCAACGGTTCATTATAAAAATTAAAATGTTATTGAAAGTATTGACAGTACCAGACAAAACAAATAATGTTTGAGAAAAATGCAACATCATTTTATCACTTGCTCGTTAGCTGTCATAATTTCAGTAAACAGATTACATAAAGTCATATGACAGGCTTGCATGGATTGCGCACATGTGACATACGTAGTTATATGCAGATATCGATTATATATTAGGCAGAAATTAAAAGTCGTATCAAGTCTGCCAGAGTTTTCTTGGTCTGTCCCGCGCACCCATAGCTACGACAATTGACCTATTTTGAAATTGCCCGCTCGAATTTATTTCACGTACGCATACCACTCGTGAAAATGGCGACTTGTTCCAAATCAAGGCGAGAGCTTCCTTATTTTGTTCTTAATCCTACGTTTCGCTGTTACCTTCAAGGGCGACTGCATATATGTCAGTATTACGTATCGGTTCTTCATGCTGCTTTGAAATCAGTTTCCAGTCTGATCACGTACGTCAAAAAAAGGCAAAACCAGTTGAACTGCACCACGGCTGTGGAACGTGCCAAAGCGCAATTCTGATTTAAAGTGATTTATCGATGTGTTTCAGCAACTTCTCAGTTGAACTTTGCATATAGGATTACTGAAAATTGTCAGATACTAAAGATAATCGAGAATAACTCGTGTAATATTTTAAGGTTATGTCGAGCTGGCACTGACGTGCAATTCACACGGTCCCAGAATATCCACTCTGGGATGAAATGTTTAAACTCGACCGTGAACCCTGTCAAAAATGTCTTTAGGAATACTTCAAGGTCAGTTGGTCATCATTTGACACCTACTTCTCTTACGTAAGTTTATTTTAAACTAATTTCCTCTGGCGGGACACCAAAATATCTGCGCAGGAACAGTCCTGATGACTAAACACTCGAATTCTACGATCGCAGTGAGTATTCGAGCGACTATACTATTGTAGAACGTTACTATAGTAGGAATGCAAGTAGCCGATGCTGAAGGTTTTTGCTGTGTAGAAGTGTAAATTAATTTTATTTTTCAGAAAAAAAGTTAGAAAAAATAAAATGAACACTTCTTTTCTGTCTACATGAAACAAGCACAAGGTACTGTCTCAAATGTATTTATAAACATTTTCCACGTTTACTTCGGTGACTCTTGTTTCTCCGGCAGGTCTTGTTGCATTGTTGAGGTCGGTGCGGCCGCGGATTGCGGCCCAAGTAACTGCATACTTACGGTATACTCGCATAAAGCAATGTTGCACGCTACGACACGGCTTTACCTCGTTACATATGCTTGAAGTGTTGCCACGACTCAAAGTAACTTGAGTCTGAGTCGAATCAGTCATGGCTAACGTCAACGCTTCGTGTAACGTCATGTTTTTACTGGTTGCAAAAGGGGTGTGGATAACGAAAAAAGAAACAGAGAAGATACGTAAAAACGAATTTATCATCATTTCGTCGTTCAGAAGGATGCGCCCCAAATGCGTAATGATTAAGATTCAGCAGAATTGACAAAATAGGGTGTTACTTAACGAAGTCAGTCTTTAAATTGTGCAGACGTCGAAATCGACATTTGCGATACGGACCCATCAGGCATTCCGAGTGAAAGAGTTCAAATCGTCACTCGAGCATGTAGGTGAGCTGATTCGTTACAAACATGATAACGCTATTAATTATTCTGGTATTTTGGATTTCATCCGTTTAATTAGATTGCAAAAGTCACCCCGGGTACTTTTTGATAAACCGCCTGACCTTATTAATATTTTTCAGGTATCTTTAACTGGAATATTCGTTGTTTTCTTTTATGTTTACGACGTTGTGCATCGGTTCCGTACTGAGGTTATTGTGCAACGGACGAGAGATATTCCAGGCAGAATTTCAACGAGACGAACTGGATATTATGTATTAAGGAAAAAAATTCTATTCTCCCATGTGTGAATACGTTGGATGCTGCACGTATGGAATATGGCCGCATCCTTCTTCCAGTCTCGACAAGCCTTGAATGTCAGAGCATGGGTTATGATTTATAGTACCGTAGGTATCTTACAGCATAAACGTCCATATGCACGTATAGAATCTATTTTCGACGTCAGATCACGAGTACGAGCAGCAACCCCTGTGGTTTCTATATAAATGTATCTGCGTACGAGCGTACGTCATCGACCCTGAAGAGAAATGCTAGCTGATGAGAAAATGGCGTGAGTGTGATACTTAGATACGTTAAGTTATTTAATTGAGATTGAAAGCCGAGAAAAGTATAAATCGCGAGCGCAATAACGTATGCATAATCAATAAATTTTTATTATCAAGGAGTTTGGCCAATGCCCCAGCGAAGATACATATATCACAAGGACATGAACTTGAGGTTGGGAGATTTCTACCTAATGCTGAGTGTTGCCGAATCGAAGATATCGTCAATCTTGGAATCGTCCAGTCTCGAGTCCTGACTAAATAGAACGCGTTAAATCCGTGGACCCATCATTTGCCAAGAACGTGCCGTCCGCGTTTTTGCAGTCTCAGGAAAGCCAATGTCATGGAAATTTATAGAGCTTAATCTCAGCTGAGTGTTTCTATAATCAGATGTTGCGTGTTCCTAAGAACAGTTACAGATAAAAGGTAGTGGTGTGTTCTAGAAATAGATCAGTTGGTGTTATTATTTATTCAATCGTCGACACTTTGAGGTACTTGAAAAATTTACCAGAGCGCCAAGTCACCTTGAAAAAAAGAATTTGAAAAATGAATTTTATTTTTTAGAACGGTAAGGCAGGTCAATTCACCGACAAGTGTTTCGTTCAACGTAATACAAGACCGTACAACAACGCTATCTGGAAATTCAACTAGAGGATTATAATCGGTTCCATCCATGATCAGTTTACCTTCTGCATTCCATGCGAAACGTACCGACTAGCGGATGAGCCTTTGCATCCTAATGATCGCTCATCCTTGCTCGATGATCGCGATTGTAATAATGCAAAAAGGGAAGGACGTTGGAATGAATCACAACGCTCTCTGCCTTGATTAATGAATCCTCACCTCGGACATATTACGCTCTCAACTGAATCGACCTAATCGGTAATATCAAGGAAGCCATACAATGTTGGCAGAAATACGAGGTGTATGCGCAGACGTGTAACGTAAGTGGTAGAGGCCCAAGAAGTAGAGAGACGTTGGGCGCCACTGAACTGTACAGACGCCGTTAAATCTTCTACGTCTGCCTTTTATTTATCTGCCGAGATTGCACAACCGGGCCTCGAACACGAGACGAGAAATATCCTGGAGCCTCAGGGTATCCTGGACTCCTGGGTGGTTGCACCGCTTCTGCCATTAAGAGGCTTCGAAAATTTATACGTTAGGCTGTCTTGAAACCAGTTGGTACACCTACCCTTGAGGATTGTCTGGTCGCCTCCTTGCTTCTTGGTTACATTCGAACCAGACGTCTATACACTCTGTACTGTAACAATCGCAATTTTATAAGAATAATGCCTGAGGAATGCGTCGATAATTTTATGCTGTCATATTTTAAGCTTTATCACCCATCTCCTTAACGTTAATTGCTATGGATTACATTATCATTTAGATTTTTAATCTTCTCCACGCGGCAGACTACCGACGTCTATCCAGAGAGAGCGCCTGGCGTCTGAAATAGACGCAGACGTATATACGTATCTTGGCTGAAGTCCAGCATCCTTTTGCGAGTTCGCAAGTGTAAAAATGTCAAGGCACCGTGTCCAATGGCGCCTTGTATACTCGCGGAATTTTACAGATGATATAAATGCATAAAATCCATGTGAACAGAGATAAAAAAGTTTACAGCGATATCCTCCTTCCAGTCAGCGACCTAGTATTCTTTTATCTCTCTATTGGAAATTTATTCTGCTGTTTCCAGCTATGCAGAGTTTCTGCTTGATTTACTCGATCTTGATTTGAGTTTCGTGAATTGATTAGGGTCGTTTGAGAGCGTGACACGTAGGTGTATCGTGATCGTCGGATTAGGCATCGTACGAGAGTCATTTAATTTTGATATTGAGTACGGTCTGGATAGATAGAGCTTTGGCGCCTGTGATAATGCTGCGTAATGTCGTGTGACTTAATTAGAAATATTTTTCACGCATTTAATCACTAATCTTTTGCCCCGCTGGTATTACATACTTATAGAATCGATAAATCACTGTATGGCTCCCTGATCAACTGTGTCACTGGTTCACTGTTTGTTAGGAAATGGCTTCGACATCTGCATGTACTATATATAAATTATATCATGTATCTGGGACAAGATGCTGATATTATGTCACGGCGAAACTAATCAGTATCGTCTGCTTTATGGAACGCGTGATCAATATTCCGCAAGAATCTTCGATTATGACCTTTCTGTATAAGAAAAATTGTAAGTGTCACTACTTGATTAAAATACTTATGTGTTATTTGTTTACCTCGTAGAACATTTCTTTTGTAGATTAGTGGACAGTGAGTGCAAACATTCCAAGGAAACATTGATGCTTTGTGAAAGAGTAATGGATTACCAGTTGCGGTTGTGTCATTTCAGACAATATTATGTCATGGAGATGACCAGGACACGTGCGACGCTTCTAAGTAACACGTGATACTTGGGATAGACAATATCTACTTTCCCCCTTCTGTTTCTTTGATTTGAATTACATTGGAGCTTCTCATGGTTCTTTTTTTCTTCAAGATTTATGTTACACTCGATTTATTCTCGCGTAATGGTGGCGCCATCTTTCATTATTTTATGAAAACTAATATTACCATACGACGGCAACACTGAGTCGTTAAAAACGTTAGAATATATTTGTCAATGATGCTCCATCTGTTGACAATCATTGACACTAAAATGAATTCGTTATTTAAAGTGTATTTTCGCGAGAAAAAAAAATGTCGAGCACTTTTCTTGAATCTTTATTGATTCCGTCAAATGGTATGGGGTTTTTAATAAAATTCATCTTTCTATGGCCACGCTATACTCTCTATCCAATCAATATATGTACTGACTCTTGAGTAGATTGCTGGGGAATTTTTGAAACCACAAAATTTACCAAAGCTTGTAACACCTACTACACTGTACATGCAGTAGGGTTCGGTCAGTACTCTTTGCAAAGGTCCGCCACTGTCTCCCTATAAAAATATTGATAGTTTAAGGTTGATCAATAGATAAAAAATTTCTTTATTTAAAAATTTACCTGACAAGTATCTTTACCACCCTCCATAACACCAGCGCATAATAAATTCGGTATCACACCGTTTGGCATTTGCCTTGTGCCTGATTCAGCCCTAAAACCTTTTGCACATTCTTCTTGTGAAATATAATCTAACTGCACCTTCATTAATTCGTTACTGCCTTGGGTTCCGTCTAAAAGAACAATGAATACATTTTCCAATTGCTATATCTTTATGAATATATCAATCGATATATACCATAACTTGTTTTTCCAAATCCACTGGCTATTGCCTTCTGTTCATTAATTATAAGATCGATTTCAAGACATGCAGGTCTCACTTGCGAATTTAAATCGATAGGTTCAGCTAACTTTAACAATGCTATATCGTGATATCTCGACGGCATCCGATAATTCGGGTGTTTTATTCTTTCCAAAACTTTTCTTTCCTGCATCCCGTGTCCAGGATCTTTTAAATTTATTAAACCCATACGAACTAATCTAGCAGGACCTCTGTGTAATAATTGAATATTAATTATTTAATTACGACAAACTATGCGTAATTGACAAAATACTTGTCTCGCGATTCCATGCAATGTGCAGCCGTAAGAATATAATTCTCTGATATTATGGTGCCTCCACACTGCCACGATACGTCCTTGTCGTTTGTCCCAAATCCAATGACTGCCTGAAGATAATAAAAATTAAAGAACACAGTCATAAATCCATACAAAGTCATTTTTTCAAGCGTTCTTTTTTACTGTATGTGGAAATTCCATAGACTTTGCTTTAACGCCACCGATAATCAATGGCGTCTCGACAATAGCACAGCGTGACACTCTGTTCGAACCGGCGCCTTTTCGAAGCACAGGAATATCCTCATTCTCGTATACCAGATTCGCATATTCTTTGCATTCTATCAAAAATAAAAAAAGATGATTAAACAATCAATACTTATCCAGAAATAATAAATAATTTCAGAAAAATATTTCTCGCATCAACGATCAACGCACTTTCCTTGCTTTTATTTCCACTGCTACAAAAGACCACAGGTACTGTCGAACTCGCCAGAAAGAGAGTGACGATTGTTAATCTCATATTTTACTCAACGAATTATCCTCAGTCACTCTGGCTCTTAAATAACCTGACAAAGAGACTCGTAACTTGTTCCAATTCCTTTTCGTTAATTAAACAACGAGTTAATACTTCGCTGCATTAAGCATATAAATCTCAAGCTGAAAGTCGAAGTAGACTCTGAAAAGTCATTAGTATCGCATTAAGTCTAATGGCGAGTTGCCCTATAATAAATGCCACAGCTAACGCAGCTCTGTTAACTTCAATATCCACAACAGTACGACAAAACGTGAATCAACGTTGTCACCAAACACGGCAGTCGTTACAGTAGGCTACAAAATTAATCGAAACAATTATATCACAATCGCTAAAGAATTTCCGATGTCTCATTAGTATTTATTTAATGCGGAAAAGAAACGTCTATTAAGACTTTCTAGAATACATTCGATCTAACCTCAATCTTGGTCGATATTGACGTTTAACCTGTAATTCTAAAAATGTTATTACATCCTCCTAACGGGGATTCAGTTTGAATTTTCATCTAGAAATTTTTCCTTTATTCTGGACACTACAGGCGTTAACAATTTTCCGGCACTGTTGCGTTTTGTGTCCTTTCGAAATCATGACGTTATAATGTATACGACCTTAACTCAGGAGGCGGCGTATTCTCGCAATACGGCTGCGTGTCCGTTAAGAGAAGTGGGGATTTGGGTACAGTAAAACTACAGGATGAGTATGAATCGTATGCCAGGAACTTGCCTGTGGTTAGTCAGTCTTTGTGTCAGCGATTGCCCATCATTTAATTAGACAGTTTCTATAACTCGCTTATACGCAAAAAAATGGTGCTATTTCTATTGACGATCATTTTCTTTATTGGAGTAAGATCGCAGAGTTACATTGGTGAGAGTGAAATTTAACGTATGATTATAAAAATTACGAAACTTTTTGAATTCTGAGGCGAGATAATCATGAGTGTATGTGGTTAAGGAAAAAAAATATAATAAATTATAGTTAATTTGCTTTCGCGAGAATAAAGTATATTACGGTGAAATTTATTTTTCAAATACTACGCCAAATCGTGTTATCTTTGATAATCGATACCATTGCCATATTGGCGATACGCAAATCCTTTTATCAGGCTGGAAATTTTAACGCCTACTTCGTGCTGGCTGATAATGGTGCAGTGTGTACGATCTATTGTTAAAAAATTCCGGATTATATTGTAACGTCATAATTCTTAATCGATTTCGAGGAAATTTGTTCATTTAAAGAAAATAACAATGCGACAAATTTCGATGATATTATATCTAACAAAGTCTTTCTTTTTCAGGCGATAATTGTAACCTAAAAAATGGCGCACCAGGAAAATGCTCGACTTTGGAAAATTGTCAATCGGTTTATGCTCAACTAGTGGCTGGCAACCCACCGGATACGCTATGTAGTTTTTCCGGTTTTGAACCAATCGTCTGTTGTCCATTTAGTATATCAAGGCCGTCAACAACAACAGAAAAAACAACAACAGAAGAAACAACAACAGATTCTCGAGTGGACGAGACCATAGGCTCTATAGCGAGACAAAGTAAAGGAACTCAATTAAAAAAATTTTTAACGGACTTTTTAATTTGTGCAACAAAAAATAATATATGTTTATTATTTATCAGAATGCGCCGAATACAGCAAATCTGTCTATACCCTGGTGATACCGCCGACGTTAAATAACAGACAGCCAGTTAACATATCAGTATGTGCGATCGGCTCGAAAAAATTAATCGTCGGTGGTACCAGAGCGGATCCTAAAGAATTTCCACATATGGCGGCTGTTGGATTTGACAGGGGTTCGAAAGGAATAGGATGGTACTGTGGCGGCACCCTAGTCTCTGAAAATTTTGTACTCACTGCCGCACACTGTACATATTCTGCAGAATGGTATTACACAGTCTTCATATCTTAATTTTGTCAAACTTTGATTCAACTATTCATATTCTTTGAATTACAGGGGCAAGGCTGCCTGGGTCAGAGTGGGCGATATGAATTTAGTCAGCTCAGACGATAACGCCAAACCCCAAAATCGTCGTGTCATTGAAAGAATTAAGCATCCGGAGTACAAAAGACCTTCTCAGTACCACGATATAGCTCTTCTCAAGCTTGAAAGTCCTGTCCAATTTGATGCTTATGTGAGACCAGCATGTTTGTACACTCGCAAAACACTTGAACCTCAAGCCAAAGTCGTAGCTACTGGATGGGGTCACGTGGAATGGCGTGAGTTATCAATAATCTGTTTTTTTGAAAATACATTTTTCATTGGTCCTAAAAAAAATTTTTTTTACTCCAGAGGGTGACGGCGGTTCAGATGATCTTTTAAAAGTGATTTTATCGTTGGTTCCTCAAAGCTCTTGCAATGAAAGCTTCAGTTCAGGAACCGTTGACAGTAAAATCAGATATGGAATTGTTGGTGACTGGCAAATTTGTGCTGGGGAAGTTGGCAAAGATACTTGTCAGGTAACTTTTATTCTATAATTATTTATCGTATTTTTTGTACCATTATTATCAGGTCTATTATTCTACAGGGTGACAGTGGCGGTCCTCTCGCCATCTTTAACACAGATCATTACTGTATGTACGATGTCATTGGTGTCACTAGTTTTGGCAGATTGTGTGGCAGCATTGTTCCTGGTGTTTACACTAGAGTTTCCTACTATGTTCCGTGGCTGGAAAGTATAATCTGGCCTCAGAGTTAGTCACTTTTGTTATTTGATGCAAGCAAATGGATGGAAGATCATGGTGAAACAAGAGACTTGTAAGAGGACTGAACTTGAGCGATACTCGAATCAATATTATAACTTAAGCTTAATCAATTATATAAAGGTCGAAGAAGGACACGTGTACTGAAAATATGTATTAATATTAGCGTTAAATTGAATTTCATTCTGTGAGAATTGTTGTTTATTATAATTATTAATATTATACAGAATTCTTATAATACAACTACTTGTTGCAATGTACGTACGAAATTATTGTAAAATCTTAACTGTATTCTCTTACTTACTTATACTTGTATCTTGTATAATTTTATTTTTTATCTTTTATTTGAAGTCATTGCTCGCTGCGAACAATTAATTACCAAGCCAATGTAACGCATGACACCTACGTGTTTTTATGTATTCATACTTATAAATGCCAACCTCAGGTACTCTTGCAGTAACTAGCTAGTGTAAAGAATCATTATAATGATTATAATGATCGAATTGAATTTAATGAATAATTCTATTATAGAATTTTTTGAGGATCCGTAATGGAAAGTTAATCGATGATTCGGATTAAATTTAAGTAAAGATATTTTATACTGAGTAGAGGTAAAATATTTGCCAAAGCAGAATTAAGATTTTGATTAGATTATTGGAAGCGCCATTGGTCCGCGATGGCGACGAATCATCGACTAGTTCTTTGAATCCGTAAATTTTTATTTCTTTGGGAAGTCATGGATCTGGATAGATTTCCGATGAATCCAGATGAATTTCACCGAATGATTTAGGACGCAGCATCATCTTGCTACTCTTTAAACTGTAGTCGCCGCGCCAATGTTCCCAGATCATTCCCCGGAATGAATCATGGGGGCCATTTTGTATGTAGTAATCTCCGTTTAAATTAGCTTCGAAACAGCTGACCGAAAAGAATTCATTAAATTAGAGCTTTGTGAGAAAATTTAATTAAAATCATTAAAAATTTAAATACCTGTAAAACCACCAACCTCCACCATAGGAGGGAGCGCAGGGACAACATGGCGGCGCACTATCGTTATCACGGTCCACAGTTGAAAATGGCGTCCCATCATGTGACCCAAAAGCATCAGTGGCATTGCCGTTGTAATCACTGACCCAAACCCTGTAGTTATCTCTTTGACTATCCACCCTTAAAAAAATGATTTTTGTCAATTTTCAAATTTGGTTTCTCTTCATCAGATTTACCTGAATACTGAATATTCGGCCCAAGCCGTTACGCCTTCCCAGTCTTCCAGTTCGATTCTCAATACCACGTCATTTTCATAGGTCAGTCTGCACAGAAGACATAGGTTGCACATGCTGGTCACTGATTTTGATTAATAAAATGAACTGATCTTCCGTTTACCTATGAATGTACTCATTACCGAACCAAAATTCACTGTGGAGACTACCAAATCCAAAACTATATTCGTCCCAAGATCTTGTGAAATTTTCTAATCCTAACCATTGACCTCCGCGCCTCTGTATGACAGTCCATCCCCCACCGGAAGTCTCGAGATCACAATTTCTGGTATAAAAATCTCTGATCAGTGGATTAAAATCTCTGAGAGATCCAAGTTTATAAACACCGGATGGTCTTCCGGTGTTGATCAAAGCTTCGCAGCTTCTTTCGTTAACGGAAATGAGTTCAGGTGTCTTAGGTGTGGTGGTCAGGCTGCCTTCGTTAAACGAAAAAGAAAGTGTCGTAGGAGAAACAGTAGTAGTAGTAGTCGTCGTTAAATTCCATGGACCAAAAATAGGTGGCGTTGAAATTTTAGTTGTGGACTCTGCATAACGATCTTCATTTCTTCTTGGAATATTAAATTTTCTAGAGTTAACCAATGACGGTTCCTCTCCCTGACCACTTCCTTCCGATGCGTCCTCATCATCACCACTTCCTTCCGGTGCATCCTCATCGTCACCACTTCCTTCGTCATCCGTCGCATCACCGGAACCATTATAATCTGATGCCAGTGGCGTCACAGTAGGTGGCGCATTTTTTCCCTGTACAAGAGGACAAAATCTCTCTTGTTTCAAGATACTATCAAAATATGATCTCTGTTCCCGGAAATAAGATTCCAAACTCTCCTGCCCGGAAACTGCTTGATTGTGAACCTGATTCACGACCCCTGTAAGATACGAACCAATCTCAAGCTTCAATTAATTCTATTACCCACTAAAATATATCAACCTTCCACACGTTTCAGGAGCATCTCGCCATTTTCCGTAAAGCTGGTGACCCTGTGGCTACTGGCTCTACAGCAGCTCAACAATTCCTGTATATCATGTGCGACGCTGTCATCCATTTCTTCACGTCGACAATTGCCATTATTGACATTCAAACCACGAATAAGATTCTCAAGAGATTCCAAAGTCCTGACAGTTTTCCTTTGAGGGGCAGTGATCCTCTTCCACAGCCTGATAAATGAATTTGTCTAATTGTCTAAGTAAAAGGTATTTAATTGCAATCAATCAATCAATTTGACTAACCTGTTTAACATTTGACTCTCGGTAATGGATGTTTCACTCGAAGCAGGTTGATCAGCCAATTCATTGCTATCCCCGTCAGAGACAACCCTGTCGTACATCAGGTCAACTTTAGCCCGAACATCATGAAGAGCCTCTTCAATGGCAGGTGGTGTGTTACAGCGAATAACAAATTTACCACCTGATTCATCACTGGTCTCATTTCTACGTCTCTTTGACTTAAGACTAGTACCAATGGTAGCAAGTCCAGTCTGTATACGATCCACCTTCCTCTCGACGACTTTAAGAGTGGACAGAACACCTCTAGAGAAATAATTAAATAAATCTCAAGCAAGGAACGTAACCTTAAGGATGCTGGATGCATTACCTAGTAGCAAACTCTCCCATGAGCGGATCTCTAGGAGTTTCCAATTGATGAATCCTCTGCGAAGTCTCTTCCAATCTACTAGCCACCTTCTCAAGCTTATACTCCAGACCCATTAGCTGCGTGACCTTACCATCGAGTACGACGATCTTCTCCTGGCCCCTGGACAGCAAATCCATCTTGCTGTCCAGACTCTTGATCTGCTCGTTCCAAGCTGCCACGTGGAGCTGAAACGTATCCCAGGCATGGCTACGTTCCTGCAGACCGTGAATGTTCGCATCGACGCTAGCAAGGAGTGTTGAAGTCATCAGCATCCTATGCTCCAGCTTCCCGAGGTAGAGGCTGTTGAACTTGTCCAACTGACCTGAAGCACGGATTCATCCGTTTGACCTTTTCCATCTTAGAGGATATAATGAGTCCCATATGGGGATAATGTGGTTTGACCTTCGATACTTGGATCTAGAAGATCTCAATCTTATAACAGCATATATAATTTTAATCTTAATCTAATATTGGACTGTGGGAAAGTGCGTAAGTGCGTAGGACAATACTTGCGAAATCAATTGGACTCTTTTTGGCTCTGGCAAGAAGTGACCTTGTCTGTCAAGTTAACGAGTTCACAACGGTCCAGCCATGTTCACTGGCCGATCTCTGCCACGCTTTGTCTTCTGCGCCGTGAGTCACGCACGCGAATCGCAGAAGGATCGTGGCTGAGCGGACAAGGTTTTTCTTGATGTTACCAAGGAGAGAGAGGAGAGCCGAAGAAAAAAAAAGATAAGGGGAAGAGAGAGAGAAAGAAACTTTATATAATAAAAGAGAAACGACTCGTCTTGAATTCATGGAGATTATGGAAGATACAGAGATCGAGTTTTGTTGTTTGATTTTTCAAAAAAAAAAAGAGAATCTTGTATCTTTTAAATTCCCCGCCACTACAGATCGAAGGACGACTACTGTATCGTCTTACTTGCTATGTTGGACATCATCGCTTTTACGGCACCGATTTCCTCCCAAAGACGATCTACGTGCGATACGTGGCTCTCTGCTCTTCTTCTGTCTTCCGGTTGTACCGCAGGAGTTACTACCTCCCGAATCGAAGGATGCTGCATGGTACTGGATGCACTTGGTCCCACTGCCAATGCTCGTGGTATTATCAATAAATACCAGAGTACCTTAAATCAATTAGTATCACATACAGTAGCAGTTTAAAAAATCACATATTACCAATGAAATTGACCGATCGATATAATCAATACTCCAAGCCAATCATTCAGACTATCCCACGATGACAAATAACGTTCACCAAACCGTACTTCCGGTCCATTCTGTCTTCTACTGTAAAGACTTTTCAAGTCTAATAGTCCCTAAATATTCCCGTCTGTCACGTATCACTAGTATGTTTTTATCAGCTGAAATCTACTATACTATAGATATTGGAGATAATAACATTGTAACAGTATGAAGAAATGGTACAAAAAATTATTCGCATGAAAATATCTAATATAAAAGTTCCATAAGACGCAGTCAGCGAATCCTTGACCAGTGAAAGGATAATATAACAATATATCTGATTTATGATGCCTGAAAAATTATCACGGCTCGTATAATGATACTAGGCATATATGTACATTGTATCATCCGTCTAATTAGCATAATAAAACATTATATCCCACAATCAATCGTAAATTCGTCCTTTACCTTGTTCGGTTTGAACGTATTAAAAAAAAAAGGGAGGCGTTCCTCGTGTCGCATTCAAATTACAGACGCCGTCTGTCTGTCTGGACGCTGCGAATGGACCACGTAACCTAACAACGTGAAATAAATCGAGAGACGAACTCGTGAACCCGCCATCTGGAAATGTGAAACGATCGGATGGTACCGGAAAAAAGATTGACCCTGTACAATGAGTTAAAGTAATATTTTACATGGGGACAATAGTTTCCCGAGCGTTGATCTTTCCTCTTTTTCAATATTTCTGCTGTCTCAAGGTTCACGTGTCTGCAGCCACTGTTGACTTTTTCAAGATCTTTTTTTTCCACACTCGACCATTGCTCTCGGATCATTTGATCCTGCATCGAATTTCACTCAATGTCAGACACTTCCTTTGTGACGTCTGAGGCAAATTTTTATTTAACGTCGTCCCTTTGTGCATGTCGAGTGTCTTTTTGGTTAGTTTTAGGAACACTCTCGCGAGACATTTGTCTCTATATACACTTTGTTCTCACGAGTCCTAACGAATAGCGAGTCAAACATTTGAATGTGACGTGTGTACCGCCTTTTTCGTATACGTATAGATACACAGGTATAGTTAGGTTCGATTAGCATAAGAAATCCCGTATAAATTGACACACCGGCCTTACGCGTTCTAACGCATAACACAGAGTCAAGCATTCTCGCACTGTGTACATACCTGCCACTTTGCATATGTAGCCAAGTCAAGAAAGCTAGCAAAGATAGTGTCTCATTCAAACGTTGTAAATACTAAAGAATTAAGAATGAGTTTGTTTTTTTTCCCTATATGAATAATTCAAAATTGCATTGTGTATACGATTTTGGGATTTGAACGTTTTCCGACGATAATGCGCAGGACGAGTGGAGTCCGACGAAAACACACTGTGATATTAATGAGGTAAAGTAATCTTGTAATTTCTTTCTCAACGTACCTGATAAGAAAACATGATGTTTCCAGCAGCGTGTAATCGTAACATACTAAGTTCTCTTGCATGGGTAATAACGTGCACTGGATACGAACAGCGTGAGTTGATTTTACGTTGACAAAGGACAATTTTTTACTTGTAGATAAATTGTTACACGGTTGAGAATGTTTATGAAAGTTTTTCCAAATTTTCCTTCTTTTACCGGAGGGACTATACGTTCGTGCTTACGGATTCGCGGCTCACCGCTGACTGACTGACTTACTGACTAAACCAACTGACACTTCCCAGGCTGAATACAGCCTGGAGGGATCGACTGCTGCGGATAGTTTTAACATGGATTTTAATATCGCGACTTAATTGTCACTTTTGCTGAATTTATTGAATGCATGATCGTTCACTGTTAAATATTTCAAAGTTGTCTTATCGCACGGTGCACTCGATTAATTGAATGTGTACGTTGTGAAAATTAATGGAGGCTTCAGTTAGAAGTGGATAGTTGTGTATGGATTAAAGAAAAATTGTATTGAATTACTTGAGTAACAGTAGGTAAGGCTAAATTTAGGCAAGCTTCACGTCGCGACCTCATGGTAATATATCTTTACGCGTTCGGTGCCCTGGACAGGAATTAGTTCCATCCAAATATACACCGTGGCTAATAGCGAAGCAAATAATTCTCCTGATCTAATGCAGGATATATTTTCGGGATATTATTTTGAGGAGCAACCCCACTGTGAAGATTCTTGTATGTCCTTCGAGCAGCTCTATCACGATTTTTCGCCTCATCACTCGAGATAATTGCGCGATAAGGTATAGGAATTACATCGCCCTGAGGGCCGTAATCGAGAAGGTATCTATCCTTGTTTAGTATATGGTTACGCGTGTACTGTTCATATAGTTATTCAGGTTAAATTCGATCTTTAAACAGTTCTGTGTACATACACAAGAGAGCCATTATTAGCGACCCAGAAACGTCACTGGTCTAATGGCAAGTGAACCATAAATTGTGTTGCTCTTGGCAAGATTTACAATATCGGTTACTAGAAGAGTCTGAATAGGCACGAAGTGCGAAATCAGTGAGCGGTGATAATCAGTGGATTAAATATATCAGAAATCTTATATTGCCTTGTTTCAATTTTTCGAACATCTTCGTAGGCGCAAACTCCTAATATTTAACTCATCGATCTCGGGACGCGCATGCGCCGGATTCACTTTATTTTCGTTGTGCAGCCTCGAACCTGGCTGTGGTGTTTTCAAGAATTTTGGAGTTCGTGATGCGCGACTATTATTAGGCTGTTCCGAGTGAGATTTCTTTCTCGTCGAGATATCGCCAGGAAGCTGACGTGAGTGATGTCGGGTTTCGTCAACACCTGCAGCACGGCGTCGCCGTCGATGTCTAAGGCGGACGACAATCTCAGTAATAGTGACAGACCATTGATAAAGCAGAGCTTTTATCAGAATAATAATATCGTAAGGTAGTACACTCTGTACACATTGTTTTACCTGGGTGTTCGCTTGCTGAAGATGACGTACGTGAGTTCATTGTTGTTTAAACGTTTCAGCACTGAAAAAAGAGGAATTCTTAAGATCAATTCTAACATGTCACGAGATGATAATATCATCGATTCAAACAGGAAGCGTTACTGCCTATGGATGTTGACGTTTGTTTTGGCAGCGATGGGACTTTGTAATTTATTACTGAGTATCACGATTATTGCAGTTTTGAGGGTGAGTCAGGGTATGGAAGCAATGGAAGTTATTCCGGATGAGAATCTGATAAAATTCTATGGACGCACAGACCTGGACAAAGTACGTTGAGTGTAGATACGATGTAATTAATGTGAAGCTTGATTTATTGGATTTTTATTTTTATTCATCCACAAGGTGTGTCTGCAAGCTGGAGTTTGTCAAGGATACGGGGACGAGCCAATGGAGTTATCGGGTGACGATGCCGGCGTGCAAATAAATTTAAAAAATCGACGTGACAAGTTGATCTCAAGTATTAAAGTCCTGGCTAATGGGACAACAATATCCCAGGTGGAGTCTTTTGAGATAAAAGATCCTCAGACAGGATCTTCTTACTTTTCTACGGACTTTCCAAATTTTGGTTTACCATCCGGGGTCAGGAAGATTGACATCGACATCGCTGTCACTCATAGGATCACCTCGCCGATTAATGAGAGTCTCAGTATAAAATCCGATGGACAGATTTCCATGAGCGGTGGCGAAGGAAACAGGATGGAAGGCAAGGAAATTGTTTGGACGGCCGACAAGGACATCTTCCTCAAGAGTCTTAATGGAAATATCATCCTGAGCGCCAAGGAAGGCATTTCCATAGATATCAAGAGCATTCCCATAGTATCATCTTCCATTTTGAAACGAGTTGAAAGTGCACAGTACAAAGTATGTGTTTGTATGCCCCAGGGCAAGCTGTTCCGTGTTCCTGTTCCACCAGGTACTAACACTCATGTGAATTGTGCGCGCGTGAGCATGACGCCCGAGAACAATCCCTGCATGTGAAGGACTTTTTTTTTTAAAACAGCAAATAATACAAATAATAATCACTGAAGTGTTTTAGAATTAGAAGTTTTTATTTTTCGTACGAAACTGTAGACTTCCAAATTTAAGTGATTCCTCTTATAGTATGACTGGGTAGGATAGATGAAGGGGGTTCTAATCGTCGATCTCCATTTTGATAAGGGGTACTGCAATTCCACCGACACTCACAAATTCAATGTTTCCTAGGTACTCGACAATATGGATCGAACTGTAAACTGAAATAAATATCAAATCTCCTTGTAAACTGCACATGATTGAAAACAGTCTTGGACGAAAACGTTGTCCAAGATATAAAATACATTCAGTGTACGCCACGACGTCGAAATTGATTACGAATATACATAAAAATAATGTTGGGCAACACAAAAGTGTCATTGTACAATTTGGTAACTAGTGGAATTTTATCCACTTTCAGTTATCATCTCTTCGTTGCTCTCGTCCATGTCTTCTTGCTGCTCCTGTTCCGTAGGCGGCTCGTACGCCTTGTCCAAAGGACTAGCCACTACCCCACCAGCCCAGACGCTCATTTCTACGGCTAGTTTGTTACCTCCTTCCAGCAATGGCCGATATCCTCCATGTGACAGGACGCGCAGAAGAGTTTGTGCTGTCAGACAGACTAGATCCTGCTGCTCCAGTGTCATGGCGGTATGAACTCGAATGTTGCCACCTTCACAAGGATCGGAGATTCCTATAGTATTTATGAGATTAGAATTTTTGTTAGAGGCTAACGAAGTCTTTTGTTTTTACATACCTGCTGAACCTGGAAGGAAAAGTCCTGAAGCCAGGAGTTGTAATACGCGTTTGTATGCTTGGTTTATGGGTAATGCTTGTCTACTAGGATTATTCATAATTGCGTTGTGAGCAAGTAGATCTAACATCCATGGTGACAGAGGTTCCAATCCTTCAAATCTACTTCTTAGGTCTCGTAACAATCTGATTAGAACCTTTATTGTGGAATGATGAGCATTCTCTTCAAACCAACGAGAGTGTCTGATAGCTGCTAAATGGCCTGAAAGTGAACATTTTTTTGTATTGGAAACATTGTTAATTCCGGGAATGCTCGCGCGATTTTATTTCGCATTTAAAAACCACTGAGTTGGTGGGCACGAGTTATGCCGACTTAAGAAAAGAAATTTGTAGTCCTAGAGTATTAAGTTACCTTGACATATTTTTACATCTAAATGCTGATCCGGCTCCAATTTTCTAAGATTTTGAAGTAGTGTGGTAATCAATACCCTCACAGTTGCTTCGTTATTAGCAATGTCAAAACCTCGTTCGGTTTGAGTCAAACGAAATACTTCTTTGGCATTTGCAGTTTTTAATTCTGTGTAAACCTTAGTACCAAGAGCTTCCACTGCAGTTTTGGTTGGTAAAGTCTTTAAGATCACGACAATGTCAGCAATATTGTGACCTTTTATCATTGTTCCTTTCTTAAAACTTCCAACCTGTCTGACTTCTTCCAATTGCTGTACACATGTATATATTATATTCAGTTAGTATTAACGAAAATAAATATTGTAAGAAGTTTTTCATAAATACATACACAGGCTTCAAAACTTCCAGGAGCAAGAATTAAATTGTCAAGCACAGTTTGCAGCTTGGTAACAAGGTTTAATATAGAAGTTTGTTCCTTTGGAGTAGGGCACATATCAGAATTCTTCTTAAGAAGAGCACTGGTAAAATCTGCTTCATCAGCAGCAGGTTTAACGCGTGGAAAGGCTGCTTCGCAGAGAGTATAGTCAAAAGGGTGACGAGGTAGGAATTGTTTCCTCTGAAAACCCAGTCCTCTACCCATACCACCTCTACCACCCCGAATCATTCCGCCACGTCCACCACGTACCATAGTCTCCCTGAAATATACAAAAATATTTCATAGCAAAGTTGAAAGATAATCAACACAGTTGTACCCAAGTACAAAAGAAAAAATAAATATAGGGACTTGAGATTATGTGCTTTTATTGAAGTTTGTAAGTCTTTCCATACTTCGGTGAACCCTCAATAGTCATCAAAAATGATTCGAATATTCAAATACGAATCGAATTGAAAGAGTTACGAGTCCGGATTGCGTTAATCTGAAATATAACCTCTGACAAAATCGATAAGTTCCCTAACCAAGAACTTACTTCGGGGGCTGCAGTGCTGTTTCTGGCATTGGTACACGGTCTCTTCGCGCTCTAACATTTGCAGGAAAATCATTACTACGAGGCGTGCGATGAAAAAATTAGAAAACTTACCAAAACGCAGGAAAAACACGCGATTTTATCACGATAGCGCCCGGTATTTTTCAGTATTCCTTACTACAGCATCTAGTTTTTTGATAGCGTCCTGCTCATAATTGTGAACGTAGTCGAATGTATTTTTCAACTAAAGGATTCCCTAGGGGAATAACTAAAATCCCTACAATTATTAAGCGGAACTGTATAGTTGGTTGCATTGTTGGCGGTCCTCTACAGTTTCAGTATAATTCGGTTGTTGCAAAGTAATCGTCATGGCTACTGAGCGGTACAGTTTTTCTTTAACCACTTTTAGGTATGTATTACTGTCCTTTTACTATTTTTATTCCTATGTAGAATATTAAACTTGATCAATTTAATGGATATTAATTTTAATATTGCAGAAATGTCGTATTTGCCATGAATTTGTATAGAGGGTATCATAGTTTGTTAACCTACCTACATGACACATTAGATTACTCCAGTTGCAAGATAAAATAATAAATTTTAAAAAGTTATTAGAACCCATGTGATTATATTCATTATATTTAATTGTTTTAATTTTTTGTATTTTGTATTGTTCTCACCTAATATTATATTGTTTAAATAATTTGTCTAATCATTATGAGACACAGTGACTTGACATATATTACAAATAACAAATCCCTTGTAATTTTGATTATTTTAATATTTTGAATAGCCCATCTGGAAAATTGGTGCAAATTGAATATGCACTGGCAGCAGTTGCAGCAGGTGCTCCATCTGTGGGGATCAAAGCATCAAATGGTGTGGTATTAGCTACGGAAAATAAGCACAAGTCTATACTTTACGAAGAACATAGCGTAAACAAAGTAGAAATGATTACGAAGCACATTGGTATGATCTACAGCGGGATGGGTCCAGATTACAGATTGTTAGTGAAACAGGCTCGTAAAATGGCTCAGCAGTATCTTCTAGTTTACCAGGAACCTATACCAACTGCCCAACTTGTACAGCGAGTTGCTATGCTTATGCAAGAATACACTCAATCTGGGTAGGTATTATTTCATGGAATTTAATTATCAGCTTCCAAAATCATTTTTTTCTTTGACTTATCTGTTCAATGTTTTTCCTCATACAATTTATTTTTTCCTAATAATTATAGAGGTGTTAGACCTTTTGGAGTTTCACTTTTGATCTGTGGCTGGGACAACGACAAACCATATTTATACCAGTGCGATCCATCTGGTGCTTACTTTGCTTGGAAGGCTACTGCAATGGGAAAGAATTTCAATAATGGTAAAACCTTCTTGGAAAAAAGGTATAGTGAGGATTTAGAACTTGATGATGCTGTTCACACTGCCATTCTTACATTAAAAGAAGGATTCGAGGGTCAGATGACTGCTGACAATATCGAAGTTGGTATATGTGATGCGAATGGCTTCAGACGATTGGATCCTTCTAATGTAAAGGATTATCTCGCCAATATCCCTTAATTCTAGATTAATTTTCTACTGTATTATCCTACGACTTTCGTAAAAACGATTAGCTTGTATGGATGGATATAATAAAAGTTTCTTTTGAATATATATACCTACAATTATTTTCATTGTATCAAATTCTCGACGCTATCATTTAATTCAATTATAGTTTAGATGATAGCTTGAAATTGATAGAATTACGAGAAGAAGATACCGCAGATTAGGTCAACTCAAACCTTTGCTGACAATTGCGTCAATGATGCTTTAACTATGAAAATTTATAAAAACACCAATAAGAATATAATAGACTAACGTAACGTAACTGTTTTCGTATGTAAATCAGATTATGTTTTATCGATACAAAATGTAACCGTCCGATAGTTTACGGTGAAACTCGTTATATTGCGAAGTTTTTAATAATTTCAATAAACAATTTTAAAATATTCGAAATCACGGTCTTTCCAAATTTGCTGCACTGTTTTTAAACCGCTGTCTGATGGCGACATCTGTAAAGCTAATTACCCATGATGCGTACTTTGTATACCGCGTAATTTGCATCAGCCAATCACATATTCTTGTTAGTTTTCCAGTAGATAATAGAACGGAATTGTGGATTCGTGATTGGCTGCGAGAGATCGCGATACGCAAAGCATGCTCGATGTGACGGCACCCTTAACAGGTTCACCACGACGAGTGGGCCATTTCTCTCTTTGTGCGCGGCCGGGCGATTCATCTTGTGTATTTTGTGCGTTTTGTTTTCAGTGGTTTTTCGTGAATTACCGAATGCGATACATAAAGGAAAACAACAATCCAGGTAAATCATTCTATTGGTACAAAATCCATAAACTATACACATGAGTATCATTCAATGCATTCGGTATTATTGCAATTATCACGTGGAGAAAGATCGTTGTAAATCGTAACGACAATCTTTACGATAATCCTTGAAACCTAAATGTATGTATTCAGGAAATTTGTATCTTCCAAATTCAAAATGGCCGAAACTTCAATAATATTTTTATGTCATTGTCTTCTTCTACACGTTACTTGAAGCGTCATATTTGTATTCGGTTTTCAATCTCAGCGAATTGTCGAACGCAGACATAACGACCATCGATATTCTTCTAGTAAGTTCGACAATATTCTGAATAATTGACAAACTCGAGAAAACTCGCATGCTAGAATTCCAGTACATACAGTCCTGGTTTTCGATCGAAAATAAAATCGAAACGAAACCCGCAAACAAGTTAACTCTACGTACCTTAATGACCTTGCGTATTTTTTTTGTGATCTGTTTTAGTGTTTTTTTCGCGATTTGCCGAATGAGATACATAAAGGAAAACGACAATCCAGGTAAATTATTCTATTAATATAAAATCCATAAACTATACACATGAGTATCATTCAATGCATTATGTATTATTACAATTACCAAGTAAAGGAAGATCGTTGTAAATCGTAGCGGCAATTTTTACGTCAATCCTTAAAACATATATGTATTTAAGAAATGTTTATCTTCCAAATTTAAAATGACTGAAATTTCAATAATATGTTTATTAACGATCAAAAAATGCCACTCCAAGACTTTCGTCAGATCATTGCGATTACACTGCGAATCCAAATGTATTATTTTTACATTGGAACATGTGGGAATACAACAACACACTTCTGAGTGTGACTAAAAACTGACTAACACCATAGGATTTGCAGTGAAGACGACTGCAAGTCATCATTGATGCAAACGGGATGCATAAAAAATATTAAAACGTTTCATTATTGCTAAATTTAACATCAGCGCGCATTTTAACTCGTGACATATTACTGGGACTATACTGTGTATAGTTTTTTCATTACGAAATTTCTGTGTTTGTTACATTTTTTGTTTGCTTACTTTTTTGATTTTTATTAACGCACGCTATTTTTAATTGCAACAAGCTACTCAAAATTTATTATGCAACAATATTCTCTTTGATTAAGCATTAATTATTCCAAAGAAATGAGGCGTGCAAATACTTTTTCTTACCCACTGTATATACAGGTTGTCCCAAGTTAATTAAAATAGACAAGACATCTTAATAATAATTAGACAGACATCTTTGAAATAAGTAGAGATGGATAAATTTTTTTTTTAATACGAAACCTTGAATTGAATTCTCGAAAACTGAGTGTGTCGCAAAAAATGAGAGTAAAAGAATTTTTACATTAAATCGTAAGAACATAAATATTCTGCTAATTGTCTGCGACACATTCAGTTTTCAAGAATTTAACAATCGTTCGAATAAATCGGCTCCGAAATTGATGCATAATTGAATCGGACGTTGAAAATGTGCAGATCGATAAATGCATTTCATTACACGTGTTTGAATTAGTTTCGACGCCACCGACATCTTGACTAAAGACAAAATTGGTTATCATTTTAAAAAAAGTGGGCAAGTTAAAATCCTCAAAAATGGCCTGATCGACGATTGAACGAATATCAGTATTATTTTTTCTTAATGAAATTGAAAAACTTCCGTATGAAAAAAAAAATGTATCCATTTCTACTTTGTATAATTATTAGGGTACGCCTTCATCAGCCCCACAATGTACATTAATCTGATAACGCAAAAAAGATTACAATTCGCAAATCCAAAAAAGAAAATACTAACTTTTGGAAACACCACGTATACCAGGTACAGGGTGGTAACACCAGCGGGGATTGCAGCCGCAGGCTCGGGAACCAACAGATTTATCGTTTTATTCGGGGCGCACGTTTCACGCTTTACTTTGCAATACCTACTGCTCTCAACCAGTTGCGGACTTAGGGATGCTCCACACCGAGAACTCCAGGATATAGCCCAGGGTGCTGATCCCCTAGGCCTCACGTATACGATAAAGGGAGGATAGGACTCTGTAAATAATCGGGAGTCCTTTTGTCTTCTTTATAAGTGCGCGACAAATTTTATTTAGCTTTGACTTAAGAAGAAAAATTTATATACAGATAGATCAGTCGATACCAACTTACAAATACCGAAGTCGTACACACTGCAGTGATTGTCGTAAGCACGCGAAAGCGACTCATGCTGCTTATTAATCCACACCGAAGCTTCTTCATTTTCGTTTTGCATTTTCGCCAGTCACTGCAGAAGCCTAACAAGTTGCAAAGTGCTAGAGTGGATCGCGGAGAAGGCAGAGAATGAAAAAGAGAGAGAGAGAGAGAGAGAGAGTCATAGAGGATATGACGAAGTAGAGAAACGATGAGGAAGAGGGACGAGGAGGGGAAGACTGTAAGTCAAGTGTGAACGGTGCCAAGTCAGTTGCACTTTCAAAGACGAAATATTTCAAAGGAAACTTCCTAATAATAAATAATGTTTACGCGACGGGCACTCATTGGTACGAATCCTGTTTCTTTGAGATTTTCACTTTAAACTGTGGTAACGCTGCCCGCGCATTAACGTGTTCCAAGCGTCGTTGTGAACGCGCCTTTCGGTACTCTCGTCCGCGGCCTGGACTACGAGAGCTTTTTAATCAACGAAATAGTTTAATTCGCAATTCGCAGCTCGCGGTCCGTAAATTCAAAGCGCAGTCAGGACGACGGTTGGAGACTACAGAAACGTGTACCAACCCTCGAGCCGTATGGACGTCACGTAAGAGAATCCTACTTTTCATGTTTTTTTTTAATTTCTCTATCTCTTCGAGTCCTACTAGCCGTCTCTTGTCACGCTGCTGTGAGTTTCTCATCTCGCACTCCTTTTTTTTTTACTATCCCTTTGCTCGCTCCTACCTCACTGTATTGTTATTATAATTTTTCTTTTCTTTTGTTTCCTTCCCGTTCCGTCGCTTCGCGCCGAATGAGAAAAGCGGCCGCGTGGCCTCTTCGCGACGGAACCGTCATTACCATAATGTCACGAGCAACCCGATTTCTCGATATTATACTAATGGCCGAAAGGATTTAGCTCTTTTGTGTCCCAGCGTCAATTATTTTTCAAAACTTTTCTAAACTTTCGTGAGACATTTACTGGGGAAACTTCGAGTCGGGGTGGGGACGTGACTTTCGGCGCAACGCTAATGGCCGCCGTAAGTATTGAATCTCGTAGGAGATATATATTGTTATTATTTATTTGCATGGGGCTGTTGCAATTTTAAATTTTTTAATAAACAACTGACAGAATTTTGAGATATTTTTGATATATGAAAAATTACCTATGACGTGGATTTTTTACTAAAGGGATAGGCCGAAGGAAGCCATACTGAATGGCACGGAATCCTACGCTGCACGATATGACTTATTGCCGTGGTTGCAAATATTTGGAGAATGTCCGGTTTCCACCCACTGGGTGGCTTTTGCTCCGAAGGCAACCCTTGTCGTTTTACACGTTTGGTTATGGTACGTTGATGGTGGCTACGGGGTTTGACATTACTAATATATATAGGCTTTGTTACCATTGTTGCCAATTCTTGTTATGGAATTCATAACTCGTCAAACATGGCTTCCTAATTGCTCGTGAACCCGGCTTAAGGTCTCTTCGAAGAATTACCTTCTGGGATATTTGTAATGGCTTTTGTTCTCGAATTTGATATAATTTCAAAATAAAATTATTTAATCTCGTAATTCTTTAGGAGTCGACTATAGGTTGCACCTGATAGATTTTGCTGTACGCGTAAAATCTTTCTGCAAAAATTCCATTCTTTAAACGCATCCCCAAGACGTTTTGATTAGGAGAGAAATGTATGTTTGGTCAAGGAATTCTTTTGTTTTAAAAAAGAGTGTTACCGACCGAGCGTCGGAGACGTTACCGACGGCGCTGTTGATTTAAAAAATTGATAAAGTTAATGGAAACAGGAGAACGTATACAAAAAATGAAAATGACAGTGCGTGGGAGGGTAGCAAGAGGGATAAGGGAGTTTGGCCAACCACGAGCAGGGGTGACAACGTGACAGGTGGTCGGAGTCAATTCTAGCGGGCAGTTTTTTTTTCCCTCAGAGTATCGAACAATGGCCGGTTTTTAATATGACGCAGCCGGAGACGTGAATAGGACTGCTACTGCTGCTGCTGCTGCTGCTAACAGCGGTTTTCATTTAGTACCTCTTGAGACCCACGCGCAGAGTCTGCCAGGTTATAGTCAGTGAGTCGTGAAGTGACTGAGCGAGTAAGCGCGAGAGGTATAGGATATAGGGATAGAGAGTGAGACGAATATAGGAAAAAGTTTAAAGAGCGAGGGAATAAGAAAATCTGATGGTAAAGAACGGAAACTGCGCCCATTGCGCAGTTTGCAATTTTAATACCGGAATTACAAGGTACCAGATCCATTTGTCTCGTCGCAGCGGAAAACACTGAATTTGCATCTTTCCCATCCGTCACCATGACGAACGTCGCTTATTAAAAAATTTTAAAAAGATATCGACTACCCAGTTACTTAAGGATCCTCAATATCCTTCACTCGTATTTTCCCTCGTCAGACATGTCTTTATTAATTTTTATAATAATTAGTCCAAATTTACTCCCCTTTGCATGGGACAAATATACTGGTGGATTTGATTTTCTATTTTTTTTTTAGAAGGTCAACATTGACTAATATTTACATGATTATTTTTTTTATTTTTTTTTTTTTAATTCAATTTTAATGACACTTCCTCACTCGGCATTGTGTTTTTTTTTTTTGATAATTAAGCATAAAAGATTTTATACACCCTCGAGCGACACTAGGCGACAGGTGTCCTTTAGGGTTCGCTCTTGCAATTAGCACGATACACACGTAACGACACTTGCGATGGTACGTGCGATTTACCTAAAGTCACAAGTGGAAAAAGTCCTCGCTCGTGCAGACACACACTGTAATTAAAATTCCGAACAATTTACCTCCCTCCAGAAGAAGAGTATTTCATCCCTCTGAAAAAAATAATTCCTTCTACAGTGCCGGGTACAAATTTACAAATACACCCCTAATGCGTATAATTCGTTAGTCAATTTTGAAAAGAATGACAATTTTTTTGTTCAGACATTAAAAATACTTAGACACCGCTTAGTCGCTGAACGGTCGCAGTTTACGGTTTAGGTTCTAGGTCGTATTGGACATAAGGGTAGTTTAACGACTAGCATTAACGCCTCTTATGACACTAAGAGTTACGGTAATTTCACTTGCGCAAAAACAAAAGGGGTACCACCGCTGACAACCGCGTGTTCTCCTATCTACCTGGATGTATCGCTTGACTTAATTGTCTTTTTATCAGGAATGCTGGTACGACTGTCGAAATTGCCAGGATCTCGTCGAAATTGCTCGTTAGACGTGCGCTGAACGTAACGCAGCTTGTTATTGCTGGCGAAAGAAGAGAAAGGAGAAAGATAAAGCGAAAAGGGGCGAGAATGAAAAATATTATCCATTAAAGCAATGATATCGTACTCCTACGCATTACGTTAGCATTAAGTTCTTGATGAGTTTTACAGTAGTGCCGTCGAGTGTCTACGCAGCCTCCTACGCTTACGCTTCCCGTGAAGCAATTTACCGCGAGATGGCGACACTGTAACGTTAAGAGACGCGACAAACGAGTCGGGATATAATCGCAAGCGGAAAGTAAACGTCTCTGAACAATTTGCAACGGCGTGACGGGAACTTCCGAGCAAGAAGAAGAGGAAGTGGTGGGCTTTAGCGATATTAACCTTGGCTTGACTACCGTTGTCCTAATTTCCTACTGGGATCGGTAAATGAACACGGTCACATTTTAGCCGCACGCATTACGGCTTGGCGCCTCGATTTACGCCCCTGTATAATTTCTCATGTCGTCTCCTTCTACGGTGATAATGATTATCAAGCCTGTCTAGTCGTTACATGCGTTCTGGTATAATGCTTGAAAGGATTTACACATGGGTATAATACGGTTCGTACGCATTATGCGTAGACCATGGAACGATGTAGCAGGAAGATTGATTATTATGAAAATCAATCGCACGATCGGAATCAAATTTAATAATTGTAAAAGCAGGAAGGAGCTATCGGTGGGAGAGAGAGAGAGAGGGAGCGTGAAAAATATAGGGCATCGCTAGTGAACGAACAATAGGAACAAGTCTCATTGTCACGTAAGAGCCTAATTAGTCTTTGAATTCGAAATAAAGCGAACCAGTGGTTATATCCATTTTTTTTCCGTCACAGAATTAATAATGGGGACTGGCGAGCATTACCATACTATAGCATGACGTATAGGTACGTACGTAGGGGTTGAGCATTTTTCTAAAAGTCTTCAGTATCGATACGATCGATTGATCTAGATTGGATGTACGCGATAGCGCAGTCATCGCGAATGACTGGTCAGACACGTTATATAGCGGGTGGCACGATTTATCTATTTAATTGGGGTGAAAAAAGTCGCACAGTCACCGTCGGGTAAATGGGGTAAGAAAAAAGGAAAATGAGGGGAAAAAACTTCCTTTTCGATACTCTCAGACTAAATTGTAATACGGTTAGACCCGTGGTGATCGCTTCGGATGATTTCGGTAGTGTCGACGAAGAAAGCCGAAGCGAGCCAATCTAGCAGCGATGTTCTCGCTGACATGTCATTTACTTGAAGTTTTTCTCTTATCTCGAAGACCACCCTGTCGTCGGCCTGCCGCGTCCACCCTCCTGGGATAGGAACGTCGTTGCCGATGTCGGAGGAGGAAGTAAAAAAAAAATACGAAAAAAAAGGTAAAAGGATGAAAAAAAAATTGCAAGCAAACCCCGCCGGGCGTTTCCGTTCTTTACCACCAGCTCCCTGCCAGCCCCTCCCGATCCGTCTAGGAAATTCTGTGCAATTTTACTTGAGGGACCTGTCAACTTTTACCCTCCTTTTTCCCTCCTTGCTCCTTGATTGCGTGCCCGCTACGCCCCCTCCCCCCCCCCCCCGCGCATCGCTTCCGTCAGTTTACTTCGTTTCCTCTTTTTTTTTCTCTTAAATTTTCTCCCTACACGCTACTCTCGCTGGGAATCTCTAACGTTAACGCGCGGATAAGTTGGTCGTGCGCGGCTCAGGTACTTTTTTTTCAGGGGGTCATCCTCTTACGGTATCCAATGTAAGGTAGTCCCCTGGCTCTTTAATGTTCCCTCGATCATGGGTATACCTTGGTTATATACTAATACAGATACTTTGCAGAGAAAATCGCAGTGTTGCGCGGTATAACTGTCGGGCTGTTTGCACGCAAAGGAAAAAGGAAAGTACCAAAGATGCTGGCGCTACCAATCTCTAGAAAACTCTTTACAGAGATCCTACGACCCGTTTTCCTTCCTTGGTTTCACAATGCGTCCAGCTCTTTTTCGTTTCCGCCATCCAAGCTCATCCACGGTCCAGAAGAACAACGGGACTCAACCTCAGACTTCGTGGCCGTGTGCAAGAGAGCAGCAGCCTCCTCGTCTCTTTTTCTCTACGAAGGGTTCGTCCTTGCCGAGGACTCGCTCTCTACGCTCCATCAGTCAAAGGGCGTTGCTTTCGCGGACGGCAGGTTAGGCCGCTCGCAAGCTCCGATGAGCTTTCATCGAAACGATGGAAGCGCGTTCCCTTTTGAGCGCGAGAGCCACAGGGAGACCAATGGGAGAGAACAGAGAGAGAGAGAGAGAGAGAGAGAGAGAGAGAGAGAGAGAGAGAGAGAGAGAGGGAAGAGTGTCTCGTACGCGCATATGGATGACATATATACATGTGGCCGCGTGGCACCAGCTAAAAATAGACCTTCGACGTGCCAGGCCACAAGCTCACGACCAACCATGTGTCAATGCTTCTTCGTATAAGTACCTGCACGTAACGAACACAGTGAATGAATACCCGTAGCTTGGTGACTTGGACCACCGGAAGCTGCCGTCAACGCTTTCACAAAGCTCTTTATCGACATTACTTTTGTCCTGGACGATATCGTAGCCAAAGAATTATAAAGAATTTCATCTTTCTTTTTTTTGGTCAATAATCACGCCGATAAGGAATAACACGTGGATGGGTTTGGTAACAGGATCTTTTTACGTCTTGGTGAACTTGTAATGTCATTTTTTTTTATATAACAAATAAAAATAGACAATTTCTATTTATATCTGCAATTCTGAATATTACCTTCCGAGGATGTATATAGCAATGGCGATGGACACGTCACTGATTGCTTGTCGCAATCGTGCGTTTTTGGCAAACGTATCAGAAAACTGACATAACTTTTCTGCAGGACGATGTGACTGGCGTGGAGGGATGCACGTGGGAACATTGTGGAATGTAATTAAGCTAACGTCAACCCCCCCCCCCCACCCTTCTCCTCTACCACCCCATAAGATGGCTAACGTCAAATTACACGGACCCAACGGGAAGGGCTGTTGCTCGTTTGTCATACTGATTTATCTCTGACCAATGAGACTCCTTCGCTAAACCTTCCCCGGACGTTAGCTGCTCCTCAGCAAATTCACGTCAAACGTATAAACGGATATGACAAATCTCAATCTGAGTGTATACTATATTTGTTATTTGTCGTTGCTGATTCTCTGTCCTTTTTCTTACATCCCCGTAATTTTTTCATCCCCTAAACTTTGCCTTCTTGCAATCTCGTTTTATATCCTGTCCTAACCCTTTTTTTTTCTCTCCTTTTTAATGGAAATGCTTCAATCCCAGCAAGACAGTCGCTTTCGAAAAATGGCGCGACTCTCGTGTCGTCTTCTCTTAGCGCGTACCTTCCCATCTCCGCCTTCCCCTACTTTTCTTTCACTCCGCAAGTGATATCTATCGGACATTCTCTTGAACTACAGAAAGAGAAAGAGAAAAAACCGGAATACATTATTTTCGTGGGATAATGGACGGGACATTATCCTTCGTGGTAAAAAAAAATAAACGCCCCGGAAAGTGATATCCCCCCCCCCCCGGTTTTCTTTGCAGTCTACCCCCCCCCCCTCTTATTTTTTGTCTTTAGCGTCTAAACAATTAAAGCTCCATTGTCGGTCGTAATATACGACGATTAAAAACCTCCCGTTGCCGGATAATTCAAGGCGACGTCGACGCCCGCGTACGACTCATATTCGCGAATAATATACGTGGTAGATTTTCGCAAGTGACAACGTTGCGAACAATATCACTGAAATTTTTCCCGATACCTTTCAATTCCTCCATTAATGCGTTTCTACCCCCCGTCCCCCTTTCTTTTTTTTCTTTTCACGTACATTATGTATATTTCATATTTATGCACGTGCACATATGCGCGAATCGCTCAGAGACATCCGCGAATGTTTCGGACCTTCTCCCATTGGCCAAAAGTTTGCCGCTGAGTAATGGCGAAACGGCGGCCGTAGTCTAGACACCATAGAGTATGCGTTTAAAGGCATACGAGAAAGCCGCTTTCTGGAAGTTGGATTGGTCCTCGTTCATTCGCTGTGGTGGTACCACGTTACTTGGAACTATGCAGAGCGCGTAGAATGTTGGTAGCAGTGTGTTGGTAGTATGGGCGGGGGGCGGGGGGGGGGGGGTTAGCGAAGCCGAGGAGATTCGACTCTGGTTTTCGAGGTGGTTGGTACTGGGTTGGTAGCAGAACAGCAGCCCAGGACTATTGCCAAAGTTTTGAGATATATGAATACTTGTTTTTGCAAAAACGGCCGCGGGTTAAGAGGACGAGTGCGAGGGAGAAAGAGAACGAAAGAGAAAGTGAGAGATGAGATATGCATGCCTATATAAGTAGAATGTGTAACGACCGAGTAAAATATGAGGTCTGGTGATTTTGGGACTCTTGTATGTCACGTATCTATTAAATTTCAAATGTAATTTCGGCTTTTAGGCATAGATCGATAGGAATTATGCACGTAGATGAGAGGGTGGTGGGTACGAAATCCTAAGGGGTTGTGAAAAAAAAATAAATTGTACCTGTTAAAAGATCACTCGTGGCTATGTGGAAAAATGTAGGGGGTGAAATTATTTGACTAATTTTTTTTTTCAAGGTGTACCTTAGGGTTTGTTAGACGTAACGGCTGGGGACGGAGGACGCGAGGTAAGTCTACTGTTTTTCCCGGTTTGAAGAATTTTCGTCGGTGAGGCAGAGCTGAGAGATCCGTCGACGCGACGGGACTAAGTTGAGGGTGTATAACGACGACCTTTATCACCGATGCCCATCCCCTTCTTCTGCCTTCTGAATATTTATATGCGGCTTTTACTCGGGGGATGGACGATCGCTTTTCCACTTTATTGTTTAATGCGGGTTTACTGCCTGCCAGGTCGTCGGGGTAGTAACCAGTGGCAACCCTTAACTAACTCTATCCGGTCATCAAAGCCACCGGTTACCGCAAGGCTCTTTCAACCGTTACCTAAAACTACCACCCTTACTCCCTCCTAACTCCGTGTGCCGGCACGTCCCTAGGATTTTACCGTGGCTTTTTCGAATTTTGTATATTGATCCTTATCGTAAATTGTTTTTTTTTTTATATTTCTCTAAACGACTCTCTTTGGTTGACTTACGCGATTCAGATATTATACCGATTCGTATGAGTGTTTTGTGGAAATATTTGATAACAGACGAATCGGAGGGGGTTAAATCATAGAGACTAGGCCTTATGTCGTTCTGGACGACTCGGCTGATATATCGTTCCGCGGCATGCGTAATAAATATCGAAGTATACAGGGTGATACCAAAAAGACTTTTCCGTTTTTCAAATTGAGTATTTAAATTAAAAAAAAAAATTATAATTCAGCGATCTTATTGTTAAGGCTTGACGAAACTTACTATTAACGTTATTACTTGGAAGTATGTATTTTTAATTGTTCTCGATTTGGGCTCACCCTGTATATATCTATACTCAACGTCGAAATTTCGGATTTAATGTTTTCCTTGTGGGATTTTCATGGGTATTAAACAACGTCGTGCTGTTTCGTTCGTAAGCATCGAAGGGCTGATATATGTTGGGTTAGGTGCAGAGTAGAAACGTCTCTGCATAGTCAGACAGAGCGCGGAAGCCCGAGATGAAATTCAGTCCAAGGACTTATTTGGTGAAGGATTCAAATTAGCATCTTCCTCACGGAGTCTCAGGATCTCTCTTTTTCCTCTCTTCGTATTCCCGTTCCTCCCTTTCTCCAAAATTCATTCTCTGACTTTCTCCAGTTTCCATTGGCATTCCTTACACCTTAATGTCTTGTGTACAGTGAAGCAAGGCGTGAGCGAGTGAGAGATCCCAAAGAAGCATCATTCAATTCTCCAGAGACTATATCGCTCTGTGGGCTGTCGCCTTCCTGGCATTATGCGTCTACAGTCATTGTAGCTGAGACAGGCAGACAGCTGGATCCAGGGGGGTCGTCGAGGATGCTGGGAAAGGAGTCTTGGAGATGCGCTGGGTGGTTTAGTCTCAGACAATAGGAATACCCGAAGCAAGAACAATGGGAATCTCTCTTACGTCAGAGATTCCCCTTTTAAGAATTCTTACAAGGGATAACCGCCCTTGGATTTTTCATTCTAAAATTCGACCTCCGTTTTTCCCTTTTGGCTTCCACCCTTTTATATGCGTACTTCAGCAGCCTCAGCAAGCTAACCCTTCGTACGTACGGTGTATCGTCGTGACGCCAGGAATATATCGGTAGCCCGTTTCGCCACTTGTGGGTCAGCCGACAAAGAATTCATATACCAACCCTCTTTTTCTCGACTTCACCCTTAAAATCTTAGCCTGGCTTAAGGAAGCCTGATTCCCTGCTAGATCGTAAATCCCGATTCGATTGGTACCGTCTGAAGAATGGGGTGCCGAGCGTTATAGTCTCGTGTTATTGGCAAGGGTGGTAGACCTGGGGCTGTGGCGGTGGTGGGTAGATTTGCGGATGCGCCAGGGACACCCCGGGTTGAAGCCTTGTAAAAAAGAGTCTAATCCAGAAAACAATTTGCCAGGACTCGATCGAGCAATCGAGTCGATCACGCCCTGGCGTGATCTTCGCTTGACCTACGTAATTGACTGAAACTTCGTACTGGGTTGACGGGTTGGGGATGAAAGGCAACGCCAGTGGCAAGAACCCCTCGTCCCCCCTCACCCTTATGGCAATCCAGGGTTGGCGACGGGATTAACTTTAGGCCTGTTACTTTCTTCGCCACCTTGTCTTTACTTACTATATCTACTTAGTACGGGGCTGAAGGGATGAAGTAGTTAAGGGGGGCTGTTGGTCGGGCGGAAATGAAACAAAAAAATAATGCCAAAGACAGAGGGTTTTGGTTATACGAAGTTTTTGTAGGGGTAGAAAAATCCTTTCTGAAAGATTTTCCTAATAAGGGAATAATAATCTGGAGCTTTTCTTACTTTTTTTTTAATACTGATTTTTTTTTATTTTTCTCTTTTTTCATCCCTGGATTCCCACCCAACCCTTCCCCCACTTGGCCTTTTTCTCGGTAACCGCATCTTCAGGTAAATTATGTCTCGCTTATTTTTTTTTTCCTGGGGGAAACTTGAGTAATCTAAGAGGGTTGCTTGCCGACTAAACGGGACTCAGGTGTACCAGTCGCTACGTGCATAACAGCCTTAAGCCCCTGGATTGTGGATTGCCAACTTTTTCGCTTGTCGAGGATCCGAGGAACCAGGTTCTCTTCGATTGCGTCTTTCTCCCCCCATCTGCCCCTCGCACTGTTCAAGTCTCTACAACTATAGGGGGTTGTGTTTAAGAGAATAGTTGAGAAACAGAAACCTTCTTTACCGAGAGCGTCGACCAGACCCTTACAACAATCGACGCACCATATGGGCAACATAAGCGGCAATAGACTTTGTAACTTTCCTCCTCAAACGATGCAGATTATTTGAGAAAAGGATCCAAGGGTCTTGGAATCTGCTTTACCGACCATCCAATTTTTTTTACCCCGCCGAAAAATATAGTTAAAAATTTTTATCAAAATAGTCTGATTATACCGTACGCTCATAATATAACATTATACTACCATAAAATTCAATTGACTTCCAGACCCCGACACGGATAAGAACTGTCTTCCTGATCTCTTCGAGATTTCATACACGATCCATACTTTTGTGTCATCCGTTATTAATTTCTGTATAAGGTTCAATATATTTTATCAAGTTATTATATACACGCACAGTGCGTTGACAAATCTGTGAATCCAATTTCTCTCACTTATCTTTCATTGCTCTCGAGTCACTTGCCGTTGGCAACAGTTTCGCGATAGCATATCGACGTACTCTGTACCACCTGGATTTTAGGACTCCAGCAAGAAGCTTGTCGAGACCCAGGCTGTTGCGTCGGCCAACCCTCGTACCTCCTCTTCGTCCTCTTAGTTCATATTTACTCATTGCACCACACTCGTGTTTTATGTAATTTTCGCCCTTTCTCATGCTCTTTGTGTTCAGCCACTTTGACTCCAAGCACCGGATGTTCACTTTTTAACTTCCGTTCAGCTATTATTTGGTGGGTTAAGTTTGTTATGGCCACAATATCTCACCAGAACCTTTTTATACTTCTTCAGGGTCTGGAAGTGATGATCCTTCACGATTTAGCCAGCCGGTTCCATAGACATTACGGATGAGCACCCTTTTACCTTTTATCCCTTCCTTATCACCTCTATATCCTTGTCCGAATAGAGAATGAGCATAGAAGAAAATCCATAGTTTTGTACTCGGACAATGTAACGTGCCCTTTCAAATTATTATAAAAATACAAACTCGATATTTTGAAGTCATTCAAAGTTGCATTTACGACTGGATCAATTTAAGATAATGTAAAAAAATATTCGCGAACGCCTGTAAGCGCGTCTCTCTCGCACTCGCAGCAGGTATAGCAAATTGAAAAATCTTACGAAATTTTCGGCTCTAAGATTACCATGCAAATATTGCAGTCCTATCGAATGCATGCTGGACCAGGATCCTATGGACGATTAAAAAATCATTTAATACCTTTACATTTCTAAATCAATCCGAAGAATTGACTGCTTGCTGCGCATGCGCACACCAAGCGGTAAATTCAGGTGGATCGAATGACGATAGTGACGACCAATCAGTGGTAACAGAATTTCGTCATATTTTCGATGTAGGATAAAATAATTTTGACGTCGAGTGTCTATTAAAGAATTTTTTTCCTTTTTAAATGGTTTGTACGAAATGTACACTATAATAGGGTCACGCAGTTTATTGATAAATGTCGAAAAACAATTTTGTACGATATTATCAATTACAGTGTGTAACAATATTCGCCGGCTGACACCTGTCAAGCGTGATAGGATAGCTTTTTGTATGACTATAGCATTGTTATCAGAAGACTAAACGTGCCGCCGGGCTACCTCGGTTTATCGTTTAATCTGTTATCAGGCTTCATTGGAAATATCGTGTTTGTTACCTGTGGTCGCCGACGTCCCTTCGCAGACAGCATACAGACTATTAGCAGACATATCGACGTATAGTGAGGCAGGCTCGATTTCCATAAACGGGAACCCGCATTAACGCACTGTCGCCGTTCGCTGCGGGATTCACATACGTAATTGGCAATTATATTGCTGGCGACGCGCGACTCCCATACATACTCGCCAATGGCTGCGCGTCGCTACGGTTTGTCCTAATGCCGGGAAATTTGATTGGCAATTAGCGCGAGGCCGCGCGCTCGATTTTCGTATACGAATGTCTCGCATAAAAAAAAAAGAAACGATGTAAACGTTCTCGTCGATTTTTACCAACACCGAATCAGGGGATGGATCAATTGGAATTAAATTTTTAACCGCAATTAATTTGTATCTCTGAAAAGGAAAATGATGCTAATACGTTATTTATTTATTTTTAAATGAAAATTCGGAATTAGAGGACGTTCGTGTTATCTTTCTTTCAAAATTTATTTCATCAAAATTTTTGCAACTTTGACGAATTTTGTTAGGGATTCTTTGATAATACTCGTGATGGATGGGTTGCACGGGGGGGTGGATCAAACGAAGCGAATTCGCAGAGGGTGAAGTCCGTAGAAAAAAAAAAAAAAATACGAAAATAATAATCACTAAAAATGAGCAACACAAGCGAGCTCTCCGGATATTTTATAATTAATGTAATATTTTATCGCTCACCCTAGCATAAGCCACCGATACAAGTTACTTTCATAAAAATTCCGAACTCGATAAAAACGGGCAGAAAAATGATGTTATTAAAAGCGCGTGAGGGGGGGGGGGGCTGTGGAGTAAGGGACCGAGGGGGGTCACCCTCTCTAGGCACACAGCCTCTTGATTCCCGCCCCCCCCCCCCCCCTCCCAGCACCTCTTGTCAAAATCCCCATACTGCATTACAGAGGGATCAAACGAAGCTAAACTCAAGAGGCGTTTAATTGGAAAATTTTGATATTTTCGAACCACCAGGTGGTTCTCGAGTGTTTTCCAGGCAATTTTTCAATATGCTTTTTTAAATATATATATATATATATATATATATATATATATAGCCATCTTTTTACCACGTGATCGCTTAGCGAATTTCTTGCATCGCGCTAAAACCAGCCTAAAAAATTAAGCTCGATAAAAGAAACAAATACGATCGATTCCAGAGACTCGACTGCACGTAAAAATATATACGAACCTACATTTCTCTACTCGCAGCCATTTTGTATCCTGGTGTTGGCTTGTTCCACGGCTGTGATCTATGAATTGCCACGATAAATCTCGATCGCCCTGGGCCTTTGAGGGTAGCTGAAAAATGATTTCTCGCTCCATCTGCCTCTACCTTTTTATTCGACTGGTCCAAGAAGGCCGCCGAATTCAATTATCACCTTGAATTCGGTATTCACATTGGTTCGAGTCGACCCTTGACCTCTTTCATTCGTTTTCACACGTCACCGGTACAGTCGATTTCTATAAGGGGTCAGAGGGGCCGGGGAGGGGAGGTCTGAGACCGCAAGTGGGTTATTCGAAATCAGATCTACATATAGTTCCCCACCCACCTTTCGGGGTAAAGGGAGTGGACGGTCCAGGGGTTTACCGTAAATTCAGAAAACTTAAGTTCCTTTTATTTCATCCCTCACACACAGGTGGTTCCAAACCCTGGCGAAATCGTATTTCAACCTTCTGGCTCAACTTCCTTTTCGGCATTCTCTTAATGCGCTTGGTCTTTCTCTCTCTCGCGTCTCGAGCCCCAGAAACTACCCTTATAGAAAATACTGGGCTTTACGATCGGCCCGTAAACAATGGCCAGGAACTTGAGAAGTTTACGAGTTAAAGTTCTTGCGAGTGGCTGGCTCTTGAGCTAGTGCGCCTGGATAGCAGAATATAGAGGGGGGTTTGTACTGGGTGGGATTGGGGGGGAGGCAGGGGGACATGGGGTTGAACTTCGATTACCCAACGGATAGCTAGGAAGAAACTTTGGTATACCGAATTCGAAGTAGCTAGTAATTGCCATCCACTGAATATCAACCCTTAATGTGGTTCTGCATTGATCTTGCACATGGACCAGAGTCCAAGTAGGGGATGGAATTTACTACGTCTCTGCTTGACGACATTGAAAATTAAACGGTGTAAGAATAATATGCGTTATGTTCTCCATGATTATCATCTGCAGTCTACGATTCAAGTTACCCAGCGGTGGTTCTGCTGCTGAAGTTTATTGCGGGCTGGTTTTTGGCTTGGATATAACGCGGGGACGAAGCCCGGATTCGCCGCCCCTTTCGTGTTCGACGTTGCCCAATGACAAAAAAAGGACCACGAACCTTAACGGATGCTGGGCGCCGGGACTCATTGTCAAGGATCTGGCGGTGTCATAAGGGTCGTTTTCTTGGTTGATTTATCCCGAGGGGGAGAGCGCCTCGTGATCTTGCCCTTCATCCCTTCCATAAGCGGTTCTCAGGAAACAACAAAATAAAACGAATAAACGAGAGGCTCGTAAGGTAAAAAAAGGAAAAAAAAATAAAGGATGATTTTTTTTCCAAATTTATTTCGAATTTCATTCTCACCCCCTTCTCGTATTTCCAAAGCTTTTTTCGTTCAAATCGGCGCAAGGGGTGTTTTTTCGGGAGTAGCTACACCCCTTGCCAGATACCCCGAAACTAGAGAGGCATATGGGATAAGGGTAGCCAGTGGTCCTGCACTAAGGGTGGCAGGTATCTCCTGGCGTTAATACGCTTATTGTTTGTAACACGCGATGCCGAAGAGAGCGGTGAACGGATTCAGCCTATCCAAACCATGTACAAGGTATCTATCTACCTTGCTGCCCCTGATAACTAGAGAACAACCCTTGTACATAGTTACGTAGTTACCCTTACACGTTTATCAGCCCTTGTCAAGGGAGTTAAGTAAATCCACCCAAGACAATGCAACCGTCTAATCCCAGCTTGTCATAATCCTAACTCCAAGCAACCAGCAGGGACGGCTTGACTTTTCTTCATCCCCTATATTTATTTTTCAAGATGGCGTCGATACCACTTCCAGTTGTCATCCCATAAGGGATGACGAGAACTCACGTTACGGGGCTTGACTTTCTTTCTTTTCTTCTATATCAAAATATATTTTGATATCTTTTTCGTATTGTGACGTTTCTGTTTGGTGAAAAGTACGTGAAAAAAAAAAATGGTTCAGTCTGCTTGACCTTGAGATAAAAAATCGTTAATTAGCTCTCAAATAGCTCCTAATCTTGTGATAGATTTTACTTCGATTTTTCTCTGCTGCGATTTCAATCTTATTGACGGTGTAAAAAAGGTTAGGCCCACGTCCTCGACGCGTCCCACCGGCTATAACCACTCATGCGATATTAGCATAGCCCTTACTAAGCAGAAAAGCCACGCACCAGTCCTTTAGGATGCGTCGGTAGGAACCTACTGTGTCCTTTACTGGCTCCGTATTCCGGTACTTCACTTTTCCCCTTCGTCATACCGACTACATATATATTCTTCTCTCTCTCTCTCTATCTCTCTATCTCTCGTCCGTCTCCTTCAACCTTGAAAACCCACATCGACACTTCTCGAGGACTTCGTCGACTCTCCCTGCCGACGGATATAATCTGATACCAAGAAATGCTGACGAGGACTTTTCTGAATTTTCTTGTAAAGGACATTTCGTATACGTTTAACGCGTCGTCACGGTACCAGTCGTTATCGATCTTATCAAATTACTCCCACACCCGAGGCAGTAAAGAATTTTCATAAAATTTTCGTTCTGAGCCCCTTTTTTTTTCCTTATATCCAATAATAATTTTCGAACCCGAATCTAATCACTTAACAATCGTGTCACCGTTATTTCAGCCATCTAGTGAATTTCTCAACTTTGAACTCTCCTACTCACATCGAACAGTCTCCGAACACCGTTAAGAAGATCATCGGTTAACACGGTTCTCGAGAAGCATCCTCAAGGGCTAAGCCTCCTGTTTATAAGGCGTCGCCCGGGCGCCTCGTAGGTCCTCGACGAAGCCTCGAGGGCTTTCAAGGACCCAGCTCCGGGCTCCTCGAGGTTGCACAATGGGTCCCACCTATTTGCACAGGGACAGACTGGTCCTCCTCTTCTTCCGGGGATGTAGCACTTCCTAATACCGGATGCCGTAGATTCGCCTCCCTTTCACGGGGTCGAGGATCCATTCAATAGAAATCACGGCGTGAGCGCAGAGTCGCCTTCGCACGGAACGTCGAAAATTTTACCAGTTCAAGCCATCAAGGTGCGAGCGGACGCGCGTTTCGCGATAAGAATAATAATAATAATGTAAACAAAGGGAAGGAGAAAAAAGAAAAAACGTAACTGTAAACCCACCGGGAAAGATTCTCGAGAAATCCAAGTTAAGCTAGGTAACTTCGTACAGCTGAGACCGGGCTGGCTTGATTAATGAACCCCGTCTGTTTCAGTCGTCATTTGTATATACCTATATATAACGGGTACCTTCATGTGTATATCTCTGGTATATATAGAACATATATGAATATATCTATGCTACCCATGTTTGGTGTGTAGTAGGTATGCCCAAGGCATCCCACTTGTAGATAATGCTGCGAGAATATATAACTGTAGTTACCTATCTACCTTACCTAACAGTACCTGACAACATTATTCCACGAAGCTTAATTCGCTTTGTTTGTTCTCTGTCTGTACACGTGTTGGACAATGTGTACGTACAGAGACAATAATTCAATGCGTCATGGACCTTTAAGACCCCCCACCCCCACCCCCACGCGAGACCTTGGAGGGGACATTTGTCATCCTTGCAGGAATCGTGGTCAGTCTCGTGGTATGTATATATATATATATATGTGTGTGGTGGGTTGTGTATATATATATATACAGACACCGTTATACCGAGGACTAATGTCATTAGAATTATGAAAAGCAGGGTAATTCTCCTGGGATCTCGGAGACATCCTGGAAAATCCAGAGAGCCGATGGGAGCTAGTAGAGGGGGTGGGAGGGTCAAAAGAAAGTGAGTTACGGTCGAGAATTTATGGGCAGTATTTCAAAAAGGTACGACCGCCACTTTCCAATTAAGCGACACCCGATGGCTTTACGAGGCTTCGCGACTCTTTGCCTCGTCGCTGACGCGACGCGCATGCGCGGTACAGCCTTATTATGGTCTCTGCCCTTATTCCTCGGGATTTCGCGCACGATTCCACGTAAATCATAACCTGCCGAGAGAAAAACACGGGGCGAGCATATTTTTACCCCAGGGAGAATGTATATAGCGGTAGGCGTAAAGGAAAATTCTTTTTTTGTCTCTGTGACTTTTTTCTTTCATATTTTCCTAAATTTTTATTCTTTCCCTCTCTTGCTCATTCACTGGCTCCCCACGAGCTAGGCGGTGATCTCCGTGGGTGACTTTTTTTTTTTTACCGTTATTGATATTAGCAGGGGGTCCTATACCTATAGCGCACTATTGCGGGCAGGCATAATCATCCCCTTTATGTCTGCCGAATAGCCGCGACGCTTGAGGAAATCGTAAAGCTCCTTCTTCGCTCTCTACGGTAAAGGATTTCTCGCACGCTTCGGTCGTTAAGCTTCTGCTTGATGCCCTATAGGAAACGCCGAGAAAAGAGTAAGGGAGAATTCGAAATGCCCTTACTGCCGCTCGTTGCAGGGACGTTTACTGATTTCGCTGGTTGAGGGGATTTTCCGTGTCAAAATTCTCTTACCTACCCTTTGTGACAGGACTGTCAACCTCCCCGTTATATCCGTTTGCCGATACTCCGCTTCGTTCCTCGTGTAATTTCTTACCAGACTCTAACGAACTGCGTCTTCGGCTCTCGCGGGTATAATTATTCACGGAAATTAGTCGAGTGACATTCGTCTCCCGTCTGGTTGTTTGTTAGCTTTGAACCAGGCTGGCTTTAACCTAACCAAAACCCCGTTTCCTATCCAGGACGGAAACCACGTCAGCTTGTACGGGGGTGGTTCGGGACAGTTCTTTGAGCCCCGTAACCCAATTCGTTGCCTTCCGGCTAATCCGTAACACGCGTAGACTTTTGAGTGTTCGAAATTTATTAGCGAGACTGTATTTGTGCAAAAGCAAAAGAGGTTTTGTAAGAGAAATTTTTTTTAAAGGCAGCTCTGTCGCGCACGGTGCGACCGGTGAAAATTATTGTCAACTCTCAAGGGATTAAGTCGACCCGATGCCCTGATATCCCAATTCTGATAAGGGTCGCGAAATCCCTGCTACAAGGGTGGATCATAACAGGTAGTTCAGCGTGACTAAACGACCCAGGAATTCCGTCTCGTCTGTATTTAAAATGCTACTCCTAACGTTTCCGATCCATTACGTAAGAGATAACGCGGTCAGATATTCCGCCGGGTCTGTAATACAGGGTGTCCGCGAAGTATCTGATCGAAGAAAATGAATCCGCTTTCCCTGGTTGGTCTGCGAATATTCCTAACGGCGAGTCAGCCTTAATGGAGAATTTCGTAAAATTGAATTGAGGGACGAAGGTGAGAAAAAAAAGCGAAAACTAAGGGAAGAAAAGCGCGCAATGGATTCCGTTATCTTTCCAGTCGAGCGGATTTGAAAGGCTCAGACGTAGGAGGGGGGGGGGGGTGTATTCAAGAAAAGGAGGGTTCGGCTCTCGTACTTACCCTAACGAGAACGTAATTGATGATTTACTACCCCGCGGCTTAATCATGCGAGGAGATACGCCGCCTTCTTATTAACCCAACGAAATTTACCCTTCTTACTAGAAAACCTACCCCTAGGATGGCTGACATTGGTAGTGGCGTTAGTATGTAACGAGCATAGGAAGCTAAGTGAAACGAGTGAATCAGAGCCAGAGGTAGGAGGGCGGAGGGGAGGGATGTTAGCATCCCTTATCCCGTGAGTCTCCATTTCCTAGCAGCTACTTATTACGGACGTGTATCAAGTTCTTTTATGTCACCCTCTATCCCTCCTACCAATCCTACCCGCCGCCGTACTAAAAATCCTCGCCTCGTAAAAAGCTTCTACGGGAGAAAGGCGCTGGTGGCGCCACCGTCGCCGCGCCGTAACGACGCAGACGATTTTACAACCGATTTTTATGCATCCCGGGTTTTTTTTCCAATCATTTCCATCCCATCCTCACTCGTTCTTTCTTTCACCCCCCCCCCCCCTCCTAATGTGGCGACCCCCTCCCTGCAGCCACCACCATTATCACTGACTACGACGTCGCCGTCGCTGCAGTCGAGCCTCTTGGCCACGCTACGAGTCCTCGTGCCTTGTTTGCTCTCTGGCCTCGCGAGATTAGGCACGGTTTACACGTGACGGTGTATAGTCGCATCAGTCGCGTGCAGGCACGTACCCATGTAGAAAGGATAGTGAAGCAAGGTATCCAGTAAGGGGCGGGAAGGGGAGTGGAGCAAGAGAAAGAGATAAAAAATAATAATCTGCTTAAGGCGAAAAGGTGAGAGACGGTAAGTTGACTTAGAGAGGGAACAGGTCAGGGACGGGGGGTGCGTTGGACGGGGACTACGCGATTCCTTTTTTTAGGTTGACTTCGGGGGGTCGTCGTGCCACGAGGCGGCGTTTGGATTTTAACGACGCACGAAGGCGCGGAATTAATTGAAAGCACAGGGCGGAACAAAAGGGGTGAGTTTGCCGTGCAGACAATTTAACGGGCCGATTCTTTTTTATCCTACCCCTACGAGCAGCCCCACCTAACGTGGCGGAAGTCGACTACAACCCCCCCACCCCACCCTCCTCCCGGAGTTCTCTTCCTGAGAACAGATCGATCGTCCACGTGCTGAATACTCACGCACCCTATAGACTTCTCGAGGAGACAGTCTAAGAGCGAGGGGGATGATGAAAAGTTTGGCGATATTTTCAAAAGGTATCGGGGGGGGGGGGGGGGGTGAACTATCTCGTTGGTTGGCTGTAACTATCTGTAAGGTGCGTGGGTTGATAAAAATCGATAATGACTCTGGACGCGATAAGCGGAATCAGCTGGACCTGATGGAGACCGTCTGATATTAATTATCCTCTGATAATAAAAAAATAACGGGAATCTCGAAAGCACCCTCCAGAGCTGACCAACCAGGAGGTTGGGAAGTTCCTCTCGCTGGCTGGGAAAAAGTGGCCGCTAATTGTCGGCAACGTTTCGGGAGTTACAAGGGTCGTCGCCTCGGTGTTGGATGGTAGTTGATGACGCGTGATGGTCAGTTTCACGCGAAACCCCTCATTTTCTACATACTCAATTTATACACGTATCCGTTAACGTGTATATATGTATACAAAGGCCATTTATCATGCGCACGTTTAATACAGACACGCCTTCGTTAATTTGCCTTGGGTTTAATTAAACTGGGCAACGAGCTCGCGCCGTTACTGCTGTGCCGTCTAAAATAGTCTAGAACAACCCTTATCCGCATTCGAGTACTACCATTGTAGGGCTATTGTATTCCATTACTCCCTATTATAACCCCCCCCCCCCTTCGACAGTCCCCCCTCTCTATCCATTGTTTCTTCCAATAGGTGCAGCATCCCTGGTTGCTCTTTTGAAGATCTGTGTCAGTGCTCTATCAACCATCGTACCCCAGCAACCCATCGTACCACCCACCCACCCTCTCATCTTGCTCCGGTCTCTTTTGTGTTGTTCATCCAGACACGCGAGACTACAACCAGAAGAGGGTGGTGGGTTGCTAGTGGAGAGTTTTCATTATAAACTTATCGCTTATGGGAAACGTCACGAAGGTTCCCGACCATGTCGTCGGGGAAGAGCTCCAGTCTTAGCATAGTTTCTGAACTTAAGTCTTTAGGTAACACCCAGTGGAAGTTGCTCGCCGAGTCCGGGTCCGCCCAGGCACCTCGGCGCTGTACGTCGCTATCGGGTGTCAAATGCCCTAATAGAATTTCAAATTTCCTTGTCCGTAGTGAGCGCGGGACCGCGTCAGACGTCCTTAGACATGGCGAGCTAGAGAAATGGTTAGAGAGAAGGAACAGGAAGTGCCAAGACTATATATATGTATTGGGTGTATATAGTTGGGAGCTGTTAGCCATACCTAGGACCATGTTAGGTGTATGTGTCTATGACCTGGAGCAGGAATTACAGTAGATTGCTAAATGCAGATAGACAGGTAGACAGGGTGTACTTAAAGTTGGGTCATGTACCTGACCTAAAAGGTTCCGACAGGTTAGAGTAGTCCCTCTACTTCGCAAGAACCGGAAGTGTCGTTACATTTGCCTAAGCCAAAGCGCGTTTGGTGAACTCGTGTAATATCTCTCCGAGTTTCTCATCGTCTCCCTCGGGAAATGGACTCGCTCTCCCGTTTTAGCATCGAAATTCTTCTTTTTTTTTTACCTTTTTACTCGGGTTTTGTAAAACCGGCCGAGTTCGCGTGGAAAGTAATAGAGGAGTGGAGCGAGTGGAAACAATAGTGTGTTAGCAAGCGGGGAGTACGGAAGACGCCAGCGCCGCCATGCGAGGAGAAGACGAATTAACGCTAATTCAATATGGCCGCTTAGACATGTCTCACTTCGATTCGAAATTCATAATTTATTAATAGTTAGGATAATTAATCTTTATCAAAATTCTCATATGGGTGCGTTTCGATTGAACGAATCGTACGGTAACTTTGTGCGTGCGCATCTGTTCTAATACGGGTTTACTGTTGGTATAGACACTTAGGCGTTCCACTGCTCACACAAATATCTCGTGAAACAAGCGCGCGTTACAAAGCGTCCTGTCATACGGACATACATTATTTGCTTCTGGCAGGCTGCCAACCTTAATACCGTTGAGTTGAGCCCGTAGAATTCTCACTCGCTGGTTTGTTCCGGAAGACAGCGCGCCGGTCGCTCTGGTGTCAAAGGGACCAGTTGAATTGTACTGTTGCAAGAGGACTTGAGACCTTGCGATTCCGACCTCGTCCACGTCTATTCGGTAGCGTCGGTCGTCACCTCAGCGCATAAACGGCTCATGTCCCAAACGGTTAGATCGTAGTTTGGGACGCCTCACAGCGTTTGCCATTGAGTGATAGGCGTGTTCACGTGCTTACAGCATCCCTGCGTCAAACGTCACTAATCTTCGCCGGGAAGGGGTCAAAAATCTTCCAAGATTTTTTGGCCAGCGAGGCTGACTGCTTGTACAACTTTAGAATAGATCATCGGGGTCAAACTTCAAATGTGTTGGTTACTTCAGGCGTTTTACTTGCTGTCCGGTTGATCAAGTATTTGACAATGTGCTGGATACAGTTTCAGACACTTTTCAAAAGTAATTCTTCATACTCATTAATTTGTATCTGATTTGTTGGCCGATGATTGGAGAATCCATTAAGAACATTTTTTTGACACGGTCATTCGTTTGTCATCGCATCACGAAGAGATATCTATTCGTACTGTAGGTGGGTGTAGGTAACGTACATACACGGCCTACTGATTATGGATTACCAGCCGGTCAGTCTGCGGGAGATAGCCGACTACAGTGCAGTGACTATCGTGCTTTTCTAGCGACGGGTATGAATCACTTTCGAAAAGTCAAATTTTTTATCGAAAAAAATATACTCCTATCCGACACCATTAACGATTCCCAAAAAAATCGTAACTGCGTCATGTTAAATTTTGTATTTTGTGTTGGTGAATTTTTCCAAATATCGATTCGAGTCCGCCACTTTTAATCCGAAACCAATTAAAAAATTTGAACGTTTCGAAGGTTCCAACGAACAGTATCACTTGATCAAACTTACACCGACTCCAATCTGTCGCTACAAATAGCTGTTTTAGTTATGCACCGTCGAGCCGTGTTGTGCCTCCTCTTGTTTAGCACATACCAGGTTATATGGCATGCATAAATCATTGATTAACCGAATCCATTGACAGTAAATGTTTAATGACAAAATCATTGCGGATAGTTCGCTGATCTTTTATAATAAAATAATCCACGTCACGTTGCTCATTGAATAAATCGTGATTTAATTAGTGCCTCCAGCCATTTGCGTTCCAGACTTAACTAAAATACGATAGCGACGAACTTGTTTTTTTTTTCCCAATATATTAATAAAAGCTCCCTCGCCGTATACCAGCGTGCCACTTGATTATCCCTATTGGCGATAACGGACCGGAAACGAATAAAAGTAAAATCACGTCAAACACTCGATCAAATATTACTCACTGATGGTCGACCGGTTTACGTTCTGCTCCAACGCTGTATTCTCCGTCGCTCCTGGCTTGTTAATAATTTCAAATATTTGTTCTAATTACGACGATGGCCGCGCTGCAAACGCGCAGCCAGGTATTACGTGCACATGTGACGTACAGCAAAAGTGAATCATGTAATTCAAGCAGCGTAGCGTGTCAGGCCTGGTTTCATCGGTTCCTCGTTGTAATACTAGTCGGTTAATGGCCGCTCTCTTTGCTCCCTATGCACTCCTGTGCATTAACTGACAAAGCCGATGTTAATTAATACCGCCTTAATGACAGCGCGCTGTCAGGTCCCGAGCTCGTAAAGAATTCAATTTTTTTCTTTCTTGCTTTTTTAAATCAAGAGATCAATTTTAAAACTCATTACAAAGTACTAACCTCCGATGTACTCTACAGGGTGATTAATTTTCAAACAGTCAAATTCGATATGGACACAGCTGATTAATATTGATAAAACAAATTTACTTTTTTGAAATTACATTCGCAATGTTGATTTTCCTTTAAAAGACCTTACGCACACGTGAATATGTCCGTGGTTATTTATCGTGATCCGCGCATGCGCACAAGTGTATTTCCAATTGGCAAAAATCGGCCAAAAATAATTAGCACGGATGGGTCGTTTCGGTTGGTCCGTAAAACAAAAAGGTATTCCCCACATTGTTAACGGGGTAGGTACAGGGTTCGTTCACCGCATTCGACTTTCCCCTAAAACGACGTAATAATTAGTTCCGTTAATTTTAAATCAATTATATCGTCCACGGCGTAACGAGCTGTATTAAGAACGTTTTGAGCTGTTGAATTATTCAATCGGGCTACCGTCGGGTCTCTTGGAACCAAGCGCACCCCCCCTTCCTCCCCCTCTACCACCCCCTCTAGCTTCCTTGACTACCCACATCTTCAGAAACCACCGACCATCCCTTTCCTATACCACCTACTTTTTTTTTTATTACTTTGCATCCCTTTTACACGTACCACCCCGATAAAAAAATTCCGGAACCTCGTACTTTCGTCCGCTTCGAGAAAAAGACAGTAAATTTGCATGAGCCGCCAGTTCCTTAGTGAAAATTGAAAATCATTCAACGTTCTTATCTGTCTTATCTTTTTTCTAAATCTTCGTCCCTCTCTCTCTCTCTCTCTCTCTCTCTCTGGGTCTGCTCGACTTCTTCCTTACCTACACCGAAGATAGAAATCCTCCTGGTAAGGGAATGCCGATCTCTTAAGGTCGTTAGTCAGCCCAAGAGGGGGGGAGTCCCCGAAGGTAGAGTCACTCGAGTAAAAGTAAAAGTCGACATTAGTCAGACAAGATGAAAGAGAGACGAGGACACAGATAGCTTTGCTAGAACGTAACCGAGTCTTTACGCGAAATAATAATAATAAATAAAAGGAGTTCCCTTTGTCAAGGGTTGAAAATCGTTAGAAATATTACTAGGGGTGTGGCATCCTTGTCGTATTCAAATTCCGAGGCTTAAGTATAAATATACTCTTTAGATTTGCCGTATATGTAACACACGAGTCACCCTATATAATACATATATTTATACGCGGTTCGCGTTATGTGCTTTATATGGCAGTTTCTGCCCGTTCAAGTCGTGCGGCAATTTTTTGGCTCGTAACTCGGTATCAGGTTAATCGGCCGTGCTGGAGTCCCGTCAGCGACAGAGTCAGGAGCTGAGAGAGAGTTACTGTGACTCCGAACTACGAAAAAGGTTGCCGAAAGGTTGGCTCGACTAGCGCCACGGTGGGAATCCACGAAACGGGAAAAAATTGTTAGGAAAAACCGATAAGTCCTGCACACTGGGTATAACCGAAGATCGAGAGAGGCTCTTTCTCTCCCCGGTGACTCTTGTTGGATATAGAGGGTGGCTGTATATAGACCTCTGATGGGACGGGACCCGGTAAGACGTAGTAGAATGGGCTGAGGATTCCATAACGGGTGGAAAAAGAATAAAGCAAGGAGGAAGGGTGACTCCTCGGCTGCCGTTGACTTGGCAGGCACGGGTCACCAACTTTTTACCAGAAATAATGTTCTGGAATCTTCGGCTCTTTTTGGCACGATACTATAGTTACATACCCGTGTATGTCTACCTGACTGTATTTACACGTTAAAAAAATTTGTGTAAACGTTTGTACAAGCCTCATGGTTCAAAGGTCATATCGATACTTATATTAATCTATATATACAAAAGTTGTAATTTTTCATCCTAGACAACCGGATGGCCGAAGGCGACTCTTTGGAACGTCGTTTCTGGAAGACGTTCAATGCCACATTGAAAATACGTTACGATGAGCACATTCTCGACCGGAAGTACTGGGGCCACGGGGGCAGCGCGCAGAGGGAGGGAAGCGGTGCGCTTGCGACACTGCTTGCGAGTTTTCGACCTACACGCCTCTATAAATATGCTCGTGAAAACTTGAAATATTTCATGGAAATGGGGTGGCAGCTGTTGCCAGGCTGACCAACCTTAATTGCGCCGTGTGAAATCAGACGAAAATTTTCGTGCGTGCCGTGTTTAATAATTTTCTTTTTATTTGGTGCTCCTTCCCTTGAGCTAGATTCGCTAATGGCATCAATGCCAACACGTTTATCCCAATATATATGAAGTCTTCTGACCTACGAATTAGGTTTGTTCGGTCTATGGACGGATCAGGACTAATCGCTCATGTAAACCAGATTGCAGCAGACATTAGATATCTTTAGTGGCGGAGTACTCAAGGCCATTTCCATGGACCAGGTTAAATCCAATCTCGTTAAGGGCTGCGGGCACAGGTGTTCCTACTGGAGGCCTGGGCTTCCTGGTTCACCCCTAACTCGACACTGGATATACACCGGACGTTGGTTAAGCTTTTCGCTAGATTAATTCTACAGGCTCTCGTATTATTTCGTAGCCATTTCATCCCCACCTTCAACCCCTAACACTTTCCGTCCCCAATAGGGTCGCTGGAGTTGGCCCGAACCCTTTGGAAATGTAGAAAGAAATATTTATGGTGAGACCACCGGGTATATCTGTTACTCGGGATATAAAGGGTATTAGGATATAGTTTCTATTTAAGTAAGGGTTGTTTCAAGTATTACCATTTTTCATCCCCTACAAAGTCTCGTCGGTTCGGTTGCTTCTGTTTCTTCTTATTCAATTTGGTTTAGTTACGAGGGCCTGGTAGAGGCTGGTTTTACCAAATCTAGTGTTGTGTCAATACGTGACGACTGTTAAGGGGTTATAGATGATGAGAGGGGGGGGGGGGGGGGGGCGAGAAATTTCCCACCACAGGATAAGATAAGCAAGACCCAAGGCGCAGGGAGCCATCTAGCGGGTGGCACACGTTACACGTAATACGACAGACAAATCCGGTCGAATCCGAGGACAGGTTTCGATTTCACGCTGTACCGTGGGAGCGTGAGGGGGGGTCTAGGGTCGGTATTGGGAAGGGGGGGGGGTAAAAAGATAGAGCGTCGAGGGGTGCGAGAGGATGATCGTAAAACGTCGAGCTGCTTCCTGTTTGCGTCGGAAAAATACTACGAGATTTTCCTCGCTATTTACTGCCCGGACCCCAAACATACGTTTCTTTGGGATTCCGATCGTCCTGGCTTCTCTCGCTGCCGATACCTAGTGAGCAGCGAACACGCCGACTCCTGGAGCGACTCTATCCTGGGATATATAATACACAGCTAACAGGGGTAATGGTACCCTTTAGTATCTCTAGTCGAGTCTACTCTAGTTTATAGATAGTATACATCGGTCTCAGGATCAGGGGACTTCCATGCGCTGTAACGCATAAGTGTATGGCCCCTTGAAATGGAAGTGTCAGCCACAGTCTCGTTGTCCGTCACGAATGGAACCAAGTCACGGGATTTAATGAAATAGAGGGAAGAAAAAAAAATGTTTGCCGCTCGACAGATCAGGCTAGGAAAATCCATAATATTCTTTATTCCAAAAGAGTGAACATCCCGCGGGGCTAGATCTTGAATTACACGGTTGTCGGTAGCAGGAGGTCATTTGCCGTTGTAAAAAGCAGAGAAATGCTCGACAGGGAGTATAAAGCGGAAATAAGGTAGAATCGAAGGGGAAGGAAAAAGTAACGTTTGTCGCTTAATAGTCGGTCAAATCGTGCGCGAAACTCTTGGGTGTATTATACGGGTTGGGTTGGGTTGGGTTAGACGATTACAAGGTATAGGTAGCAGCCGGCCATTTTGTAGGGAAGAAGAAATATCGTAGCTGTCTCTCGTCTTCTCCTCGGTTAGAGAGCGAGAGAGAGAGAGAGAGAGAGAGAGAGAAAAGGGGAGAGAAAAAGTGGAGGGGATCGCCAAAGCGAAAAGAAGGGAGGTATTGAGTCTTGCGACTGCCTTCCGGAAACCGACGATGAAAACTCAGAGTCCGCGAGACGGAAGCGAAGTGCATCCCGAGATTGAAGGACTCTTGGAGTAGAAGAGACAATCTTTTAAAATAAGCGCGTGTCTACCTACCAACCTACCAACCTACCAAACCACCCCCCTTTAGGCACTTAAGGTTCCTGGTAATTCACAGAAAGCAGACTGCCGGAAAGGAAGGCTCTTCTGGATAACTCGCCGAGGTGGAAGTTCTGAACCTTTTTTTTTCTTCTCTACCTACTTTCTATCTCAGTATCAATAATACTTTGTTAAGTTATCTTAATCTGGGTGTATACGTGTGTATATATATATGATGGTCAAGTTTTGAATTCTTCGAAGCGGCGGCCATCTTCTTGGAAAGCTCAGTCAATCCTCTTAGTCGAGATTCGAATCCGAGAAAAAATGTCTTATTCTCTTTGTCTACTTCCACGCGTCAATAAAGCTGGAAACGTCGCGGTGGAAAATACAAGAAAAATCTATTGCAAAATTAGGAGCTAATTGAGTGCCCTAATTAAAAATTTTCAGCTCCATCCCTTTTAGTCGAAAACTGTGACGGTGGTAGGTTAAAAAAAAGTTGGTACCGCCGCAACGTGATAAAAAAATAAAATATAGGATTTATGAGCTAATTAAGTGCTTGAAAAATATTCAATAGCCAAATTTGGTAATCGCTATCCTTGATATACCAAATTATCCTGATTTTGCACAAGATTTTATTTTCATTTTACACTCTGGTCATTTCAGCTTTCAGCAGCTTTGTAGCTGCTTTCAATTTTTTTTTCTTCTTCTCTTCGTCCTACCACCGACAGTTATTAAGGATTTGGTTTTTCTGCATTTTTTTTTTTTCACTTTCGCATTTCAAAGCGGCTATTACATTTTTACTATTATTACGAGCCATTAACAGCCCCTTGTTAAGAGGATGAAATTACCACGAGCTATACTCCGCTTGTTCTCTACTACTTAGTACACACAGAGTATGCTGCAGTCGTTTCTCTTGATCTTCGACGAAAAGCCGAGTGAAAATATTTGCAAAATTTTCTTCAGTCGACCGACAAGAATTACGCTTTCCAGGAATGTAAAAATATAAATTTTCCAAAAAAAAATAATACATTTCTATACTAATCCGACACTCAATCAGTATATCCATATATATTATTTTACACTATAATTCAGCTCCTCAAGCATTCTTACGCGATCCTCGTGTTTTCATTCACACGTGTATACATATATACAGCATACAACACGACCATCTCCAGAACCTATATATAGAAACTCCGAGAGATTGTCTAGCGTACGCTTTATGTATACCAGCCATGTTTTATGTAGATGCATGTTTATTGCTGCATTAGTCGAGAGGATGGCGGATAAGCCACCAGCCAGGATTTCCAGGTTTACAGGGATACTAAACTGCGGCTAAATCCCAACCGAGGGCCTCGGATTGTTCACCGAGTATTACTCTTCGTTCTTCACTCTTTTATCTCCCGTCCTTCTTCCTCCTCCACGTTCACATTTTTACGTTTGAGCCTCTCCCGGCTGTCTTTCTGCCTCGTATTAGAAATACAGTTTGATACAAGGAAAAGAGGTAAAGTACGCGGATGAAAATTTTTCCTTGTATTATTATTATTATTTTTACTCATTTTACCGCGATTGACTATCTCGTCTAGGGGTATGATACCCCCCCACCCGTATATATGGACAGAGGAATGCATAATAAAATTCGCTAACGACGGTGCTGCTTCGTGGGTATATTAATCCGTAATGACAAAACGATTAGTCAGGCTTGGCAAGCACCCTCGGCGTATTCCGCGTAGCCGCGTTTTCGCGTACCCGTGGTGACAGTAGCACGCGCAACCTGCGCTTGATTAATAATCATCCTGGATGGTAGCCGTTTGCGCTGGATACTGTTGGCCACTGCGCTCGGGTACATATACTATACAGCGATATAACGTTGCCACCCGTTACATCGATTATTCCCTTATCTTCTATACAGAACTCCGGTCCAGTGTTAATGGATTGATTTACTCGAAAATCATTCGTTGTCAAATATTCAATGCGGTAGGAAAAATAATTTTTTTTTGAGGTTAGAATCTTTTTTTTTTATCCACGTTATCTGTGCTACTTTCGGTACAATTTTGAATGGCGTCACGGAGGAGTGGTGATTATTGGAGAAAATTTTGAAAAATTTTCTTTCATGTACAGCGTCTTGTGGATACGTTAGAAACGCTATGGGAACATTCGTTCTGGAGTGATCGTTGTGTTTTCTCTTGGTAAACTAGGTTAGGTTAGGTCTAGTGGCCTAATGGTTAATCTGTTTAAGTACAGAGTAAGGTTAGACCTGTGTTGGGTATCCTCTTCCGGTAGTCCTGGGATAGCTGGACGCCCGTACAGAGGTTACGCAGACCCTGGGAATTGGGATCTGGGTCAAATTCGCATGCGAATAGATAACTTTTCGCAAGGATTTTGCGTCCTCGTTCCTATTTGCAAATTTTTCACGAGTACACACGTGGGCAACGATCCAAGATACTTTTCAGGCATTTTTGTATCCTTGGAGATTTTTGAATCCCCCCCCCCCCCCCCCCCGGTTTTTTCGATTTCCTCGTTTTCTCAAATCACGCCATTATTTTCGCGCTGCTTAATTCTCGCGAAAACGTACAATCGCGTCGATACGTTTTCCTACGCAGAATGGCCGCATTGGGAGGTCACGGGTTTGACACTGCTCTGTGACTCTGACCTGCCCGGCAGCCATGGAACGGGCCCCTCGAATACTGAGGGATGAATTATTTCGTGTCTCCTGCACTGTGCACCCCCTTTCCCCGTTACCCCCTGATGATACCGCGCTTGTCTGCCTGGGAACCAGTCTGTCGCTGACACTGTCATCCATAATGGTTAACGCGAGACCCAGCCAGACGTTATATACTTGGTACACGGTATCATCCCCTACGTTATTTTTATTGAAAATTTGTCCTTCATCCCCTAATCCGCACCCTTTGGAAAAAAGCGTCATCGAAGACTCCTGATCTTGCCTCGAAAATCTCGAGCATCCGATATAGGCTCGTTTCCGTACGTGGTTAAGGGATGAAATTTCGTATTGAATATCTTTAGGGTTAATCGGCCGTAAGGGGGGTGGCCCAGCGTTGATAAGGGTGGCTAGAGTCGCGGTCGCGATGGTCCGCGTATATATATGTATACCTACGTTTGGATACGCCGACCGAATATCCCCGTCCCGGGGCTAATTAATTGCTCCGTAAATCAGAGACACAATGCGCAAGGGTGTCGAGGACGCTAGGGGGGGTTTGATAGGGAGGCGAGAACGCGCGGCCGCCGCCTATCCATTTAACATAAGAATACGTCTGATCTATGCGCTATTCCGAGAACGTTAATCCGCGCCCGGGAATTTCGCCACGGAATCGATACCCACCCTATATACTATATACGTGCCCCTCCATCCCCCCTTTACTTTCTACCCTACAACCTGCCCACCTATTTCCAGACCCCGTACACGTGCGGTGGTGCCAATCGTATATACCCTGACTTGACTTGGCTTTTGCTGCTCCGCGCAACGTACACGACTTGTATAGTGCTGACTGGCAGCTTTACGTATATAGGTATAGGGTATATGCTCATGCAAAGGTACTCGCGTGGGTCTGGCTAGTTCAAGGGACGTTTCACTGTGGGTAAAGTAGAAATCGTTTTTATCCTACTTGATGATTGTTGTGGCTCTTTTGAGTAACGGATCGTGCCCCGGGATATACAAATGAAAATTCTCTATCTACCGTTCGCGCAGTTCCCGAATGCACGTGCTGCTTCTGTTATTTCGCGCTTTAATTTTTCCTCGAGAAAATACTCGATCTGCTGCCACGGTGACTTTGGTTTACGCGTTTATGGAGAATTTCTCGCTCCACGTTGGAAAACGTATGTACGGACTCGTCGTAAAGAGGCTCGAATCAAGTACACCTGTTGCGAGCAGGTATACGGCGTGCATAGGCGAACGTTGTTGCGTTCTGCTCTGGATGAATAATTTCAACGGCCAGTGCGCTACGGGAAGTCGTATAAATTTGTAGGTTAGGAACTTTGCGAAAAATAACTGCGCTCGTTAATGGAATGTTGCCTGGAAATTCTAACTTGTTGGTAGGTTATAGGTGTGCAGGGGGGAAGGGAGAGAGCTAATTTATCGAATCAACAGAAATAATTAATATTCCAATGCCGTGTTTACTCCGCGTACACTCACGCTGTTCATTTTATTGACAGATTCATCATTTCAGGCTGCATAGTTCAACACCCTGCTCGCGAGAAGGACAATCTTTTATTTTGTTCACTTCGTGCCTGCCGGTGGCCTTTTGTTACTTTTCAGGTAAATTGTACACCCTTTGTCTGCCATTCTGAACCCTCCCTTTTTTTTTGTACTTTTTTTTTCTTCGAACTTCAAGCCCCATCCCCCACTTTTATCCACGATACTCGTAACTCGCGTATTCCTATCTTTTTCCTCGTTTCACCTGTCTAACGGGTGGTTCATAAATTTCGAAACTTTGCGCCTCCGTACGATAGACAAGAGAAACCAAAAGCGTACCAACAGAATCGAGGGTTGTCATATTCTGATAAAGAAAAGGGGTTGACGAGGATCGACAAAAAAAACACACGTAACCTCACCGTATTTCGTATTCTGCATAAGCCGGAGAACAGTTTTGCAATTTTCATGCGAGTACAGATACTCCGTACACACCGTCAACGGGGGTGGTTTTTAATTTTTTTTTTCAATTTCACAACTCACCCCTCGTCACATACGCACTGTGCGAGTATGACGTGCTTGTCGAACCGGCCAACGATAATTTTCTATCCGAATGACAAAATCGTGAAAAGGGGTAGATCATCTTTTTTATTACCAGAGACAACGAAATTCCTCTGGACCACCACGCGTGCATATAGGTATATATACAGGAAGTAAAGGGGGGGGGGGCAGACTATTGTCAGTTTTAAAGGGTACGGGGAGGAGGGGGGGGGGGGCACGTGTGTATTTAAACATCGCCAACCAGATAAGCCGTTTACGTCGGGCCGTCCGTTTATGTCAGCCAGTGTGCGAGTGTTATTGCGTGGAAGTATGATAACGCCCTTTTACCGAGGACAAATCTACCCCCTATCATCCCTCTCTTCCACTCCATAACCACCACCAGCACCCCTCCCGCGCTCTCCCATTAATACACACAAGCGTCTATCTCGACATCTCCACCAGTTACTACGCCCCCCTTCCCCCCTCTCCACACTGACTTCTCTGCCCAATGATACCTTCTCACTCCCTCTTTTGGCAAGAGCCCTGAATTCACCACCACAAAGCCGCATCATTAACAGCCCCCCCCCCCCCCTCCTACACCAGCAGTCATTGTCTGGTCATTAGCGGCTGGTTTTTGTTAACCCAACCAAAAAGCCTCCAAACCATCCCCTAACAGTCCTCAATCCCATAGATCTCAACGCCAGCGATCCGCGAGGTATTTGTAGATTTTTTTCAACCCCCCCCCCCCCCCCCTGATGAACCAATCCGATACACGGTACCAGTTTCATCGCTCGCTATGGGTATAAAAATTTCTAGATCACTGCTTGTGTGAATAAGGGTTGATCTTTCTTTCGACACTGTATTCCCGATTATCAGGATCATTCCGGTACCGTTCGGTACCGCTTGGTTTATCTTGCCTTGGTCTGTAACTGTGCGACTGGTAACCATTAAGGCTACGATTAGGAGCTATCTTACTTTTACTAGTGGTATATACATGAAACGTGGTATTAGTTGGCAGTGCTGTTATGTTGACGATAGGTCGACTTTCCCCGTTAACTGGAATAGTTTCTTCTCACTGTTATATTATACGGTTCAAGCGTGCTGCCAGTTGCTGAGCTTCAACGGGATAAATAAATGGCAGTTTAACGGCCGCTTCTAATCAGCGAATAATATTACCGTTATACGTATCGGCACTGGCAATAAACGCTGTCGGTAACGTCCAACTACGAAAAGAAATATTTATATGTGTGTATATATAGATAGAGAGAGAGAGCATAGCATCTTTAAAAAAGTGGCCATTTTCAAATCAGTTTTCACGACGCGATTGCGTCCATGTGAAATACCCAGAAACTCCGCACGACGTGATAAAGTAACTCAGCACGACCATGTCGAGCGTCATTATAAATAATTGTGCGATTTCGACTAGAGCCCAATACATTAATTTGGGCAGTTTCTAAGCGCGTGGCCAATTTATTCGTAGCGTTTCTTTTCTCGCTCTCGTGGAAAACGGATCTTCTTTCACGTCATCCTGACCAATACCGGAGTTCTCGAGTGAAGATTTATGTACATCCTTATAATTCCACGGTGACACTTCCGGAAGCTTTTAGACACGTCGCGTCAGTGGTTTCCGTTCGTTCGCGTCCAGTCAAAAATAAACATGGCCGATAGGAAGGAAACTGATGACAACGTCAACGACGGCTCGCGGACCCGGAATTCAGGAATATTTATACAAGACAGGGTCTAGATGGATTTCTCATGGCACTTCTATATCTCAACGTAGCGCACTCGGTATTCCTGTCTGTTTCGCATTTCCAATTCTCAATGTGAAACAAAACTCTGTTCCGTCAAGTCAGTCTAGAGAACGAGCGGCCATTTGCATTCTAACCGATAACGAGTAAGCGTCTCTTTCAAAAACAAAACAAACCCGCAGTCCATACAGTCACGATGCTCTATAATTCTATCACGATCCTGACCTAATGTATTCGAGTCCCATGTAAATCACAGAGATTCAAAATATACGGAAAATTACAGCCGAGTCATTTCGTCAGATCTCCTCTGGCGGCCGATCAAGGAACTACGCGTAGCGGACGCACTCTTGAATCGTAACCCCCAGCCGTTTGGCCAACCGTCAAATGCTTCTTACGGAAGGAGTCGCGTCGTAGCGCTCGTGTTGCAGTCCTCGCGATTGTATTTGTAAACGATCTTTATCGCGTTTTAGAAACAACGACAGTGCCGACGGATACGCATGTAGCGTCGCGACGCGATAACGGACAGCTGATGCTGGACATCAGCACGCGTCTCCATAGCGTTCATAGTTCGTACAGCGTATAGAGTCTCCTACCACCAAGTCTATACCTGTCTTCCTATTGGACAATCTCAAGCCCCCTCTCTCGCAGTTTACAGTGTCTTTTCACCCCACTCCTCTCATTGGATAATCCTAGATGAAGATATTTCCGTCGTATCCGCCGCCGAACTCAATCAACAGTCAACGGTCGAAGGTAAACGTGCAGAAGACGGCCGTTAGGCATGTATTCAATTAAAAGTGTCTCGATGCTCTATTCTAACCTCACTCTGTCTCTCGGATGCTTCGCTGCCAACACTATTGTCTCTTTTGTCTTATCCCACGAGTGCAGGGCCGTGTCCGACGATCCTGAGCTATTAATAGGGTCCACGTGCGAGACTGCCATTATTCTCAGAGCTTGCTTGAGCTTTCGTAAGACTGTATATACCGCAGGTAATAATACCGTGTATCGTTTATGGACATATACTATATAAAATTCTTTTCAAGATATACACACACTTGTACGGGCGGCGAGTTAAGGCCACAGGAGGGAATAAAATATGGAAGTGTCTCTTGGTATATAATGTGGATGCACCTTAACCTCACAAAGGGTTCTCTGTCTTTGATAGAAGCTCCACTTGCTTCCCTGCTTATCTCGTCTGCCGCACTTTTTCTTCCTTGTCTCTTTCTTCTCGCACGCAGCGTCTCCTGCTCGCGTGAATATCCTTCAGAAATCAGGTTGCCTTTAACGCATTGCTTTTCTCTTGGAATGAGGACTGCGAGAGGCTACCGGGCGTCTCGGACCGCGACGTCTCTGTAATGGGGGACGCTGAATGCCGCCTGGCGCCTCCCTTCGAGGTTTTATAAAACGACCAGAGCCCCGGGGTCACGTTCCATTCGCAAGCCGGCAGAACGACCGAGAGTCCTGGATGTCGTGGAATCTCAGAATTCGCGCTCTTTCAGGCATGCACGCAACCGCAATCGAGAATTAACGAGCGTCGAGACGCTTCACGTCGGCTTTCGCTGTTTAATCATTAACGTAATCGTAGCCATCGGGTGATCCTCTAAAGCAGGCTAATGTGCACAGGTTGTTTCACTTAACGCCTTGGATTTTGATTGCGTAAGCCGCCGGTCAAAGCCCTGGAGTGCACGTTAACTTGAAACAGACTGTATTTCTATACTAGATTCGTCTATACAGTATGCGCCGCGTATACGTCTCTACATAGCAATAGCATAATCCGATTATTCCGAAACAATGTACTCCCAATGAGTAGCCGTCTTCTTAATACTTTCTCAACAATCACGAACTGACCTGCGCAACCGGAATAGCCGATGCATAATTTATATAGGCGCCCACTCGTAAATAGCCTCCCGGCGACAAACGTCCCACGTTCGTGCCCCGAACGTGAAAGTATCTTCGTGGAGAACTTGCTTTGAGACTTTTACGACGACACTGCTTGAATGGGATAGACACAGCAGCCATCGTCCTCGTATTTTCTTAGACGAGTCAGGAAACATTGACGGTACCCTAAAACATATGCACATACACTTTGGTTATAATAACTTAGACTCGTTATATCGTAAACAGCCATAATAATTAAGTCGCAATCTAAATGCGCGATTTTTCGTAACAGACTATTTCACGGGTTACTCGAAGTTTCACGTTACGTAAATTGCCACGCGTACGCGTTCCTTAAAAATACGTCAAATCATCTCTTCGATACACAATCTTATTTCCGTCATTAATCTTTTGTAACAATCCACACTTAAATATGTGCATACAATTGACTTACTGACTTTCTCAATTATTTCCTAGCCGCCTTTCATGTATATATGTATATATACAGTTTTTTTTTTAACGACTGTCAGACTTACCTGGCAGCCTCGTATTTCTTGTCCGCTTTGGCCATTTTGCCTGGTTACTGAGCACAGCTGGAACCTCTGTGGTTTCCTTAACCTTGAGACAGGCCGGCCGATGATCCTGCTGGCTCTGTACAGGGTGTTTCAAGTACCGACTCTTACTTTCATGACAGATACATCCAAGCAATAGAAGCCTGACTCTCCGTGATCGTCCTGTCTGTTGACGTGTCCAGACACTTGTGGATGCCTCTTTATGCTCGTCACGATTCATCCACGCAACTGTGTACTATCTAGAGCCCAGAACTCTTCTTACGTACTTCTCGATGGCCGCGCCGGAGGTTCATGGGTAATATCTTGCCGACGGGAAACGAGCAGGAACTTTAACGGGTGACCTTTCGAAATCGATCTATTCTATTACCAGCACGTAACGACAATTAACCTCGGGCTACTCCTCGTGTCGCAATGTATGTACATCCATAAGACTATTTTCCTCAGGGGCTTCCGAAAGTTTACGGTCATATTTTATACAACGTGGATATAAGTACCCTCGCACGTTGCTTTGTGAATTCCGATCAGTATATTCAGCCACGGTTCACACCGTAAACATTATCCATTGCAAATGGATACGCGACTCGAAATCTAGAATAATCCGTATTGTCTTTCACAATAGAGAGATAGGAAAACTAGCCGTTACCTTGTTGTTGCCTTATGCTGCATTTTCATATGGATGGTTTCATATCGTTTATCGTCTTTTTTTTTATTTATAAATAATTTTTCGTATACAAACGTTATTTAATGTATTAAAGTTCACATTTACGAAGGTTCCAATTCGACGCTAAGGGTGATACTACCTACGCCCCCCCCCCCCGCCCTCCTTCTAGGCAAGATAATCGCGCTGCTCTACGAGCAGGCTTTAAGACCTTTATTCCTAGAAGCGACGTGCAACGCGAAACCAGTTGTAGCCACAACAAGTTCAGCGTTGTGTAGGTAAGCGAAGTGAGCCGAGCAATCGGAACTCGTGACACGGGGAGAGAGGGAAGGCACGTTGTTGAGAAACTTCAGACGACCCCATACAACGTACATACATACCATAATGGCGGCCATGTTTTTTTTTCGATATTATTTTCAAAGTTATTTTAAACTTATCGACTGCAGGTAAAAAAGCTGCGTTTATTGTTTAATACGGTTGTACGGTGAGAGAATTATAACCGGCGGTCCAATTGATTTTATTAAGAATCTGATACACGAGCACTTTCACTTTACGATTGATCTTTTTCAGTGCTGCCAACTTGTCTTAGCTTATCGTGGCTGATTCGAATTGATCTTGCTTTCGATAGACGGGTACCGAATTGCGGAGGGGGAAAAATGGATAAATGAAAAAATTATTTAATAAACGATTGATGCTTGTATCGTGTTCGTTCTGGTTAGGTTGGCGAATCAGGAACAGGACCTTTCACAATCTTATACCTTGGGCTTGACCCTGGATCAAAACTTTCCCGAGTCGTGGAACCTTCAAGGTCCTTCGATCTGCTCTGCTAGGTTACGGTCTAAAGTGTAATACTTCTGTGAACTGTCTTTGACATTGTCAGTTGGATATCTTGTAGACTGTACGAATAATTGAATATATATATACGTATGTAGGTATACAAACGGAACTGGTAATACCTCGGAGTGTCATCTTATGCATTAATCATGGATAATTAGTGATTATTAATCACTTGGTTGCACTGTGCTATTTTACAAGACGAAAACTCGTGTAACCTCTAATTATTAAATAATTATTCCAAGATCGCTCGTTATACGTAAACTGCGTAGATGTTCATCTCGTAACCCGTGAACGGCACTGATCTCCACCGGTTCCACGTTGTCATTAATAATCATCTGGCGACTCTATAAATACGACGATAGCTCAACCGGGGAATGAGAAATAGCCTACTGGTAGAAGGGACCAGTCTCAGTCAGCCCTGCGTTCCGTCTAAAATCTAATTGTGGTTAGTGCAAAACCACGTATGTGATGTGTAAACCGTTGAAAAGCCACAAGGAAGCCACGAAGGACAGGATGAAGTTCTAAAATAACGAATGATACTCGAAGTATCCCATATCTGGTTCTATATTTTGATCAATATATATATATAGTCGGTACACAGGGTACTAGAAGCCGAACAAGCAGCAGCCGTCGGGACGCGCTGCGTGCAGCGTCGGCGGTGTAGCCGTCAGAGAGGATAAAGAGAAAAGAGGAGACTGACATCAGTGGCGAGGAGTGGGGATACGGGTTAGTGCTGAGGATACGGAGAGGGATTTTCTTAGTGGTGGGGGTGCACAAGTATCAGTAGTGGGGATTTGGTTTGGGTCATGTGGTGGGGGGCGGAGAGGTCTCCGCTAAAAAGCCACGCTCAGTTCTAAACCGAACGCCGACCGATACGGCCGAACTACCCCCGTTCGTATATTGCGCGATTATCTACGTACGGTCGTGCGAGTCTCTATATCTCTTGTTGCGGTTAGTGACGATTAATATAGAAAAGATTAAAAACTACAAGTGATTAATAGCTTGTACAGTTGCAACGTGGATTAAAAAAAAAATACAAACTATACTAATGTGATATATCTCTAATGGAATATCGAGTTCGATCGCAGTGAAGGATTAGTGTGAACCAGGAACAGAGTGATATTTTAAGGACGAGATATTAGAAGGGAGAAGAGCTCGTTTCAATAAAGATTTGGTGCTCACAGGATTTATTTCATCTGTTTGCGGTTATGAACGCTAAAGCGGACGAACCGTCGCGCCGGTGAGAAGCCGCCGGCATTTATTTTTTTTTTCCAATTTCTTTACAGGCGATATATCTCTTAGCGTGCTCTCACTTTTTATCTCTTTTTTCTCTTTCTCCCCTCTGTCTCTCTCTCTCTCTTTCTCTTTCTCTCTCTCTCTCTCTCTCTCTCTGTGTCTGGGATACAGTGCGCGGTATTAATGCGATATACCTAATCAACGAGATTCGCTCGCATAAGTGATCCAGGATAATTAGTGCGAGATCATTTAAAAATATATACAGAGTGAATAGAATCGATTTGGTGATTAGGGATTGAAACCACCTGTAAGCCACTGTTCTCGCCCCCTACATCCCCTATCACCGACCCTCTCCCTTGTCATTATAATCCACTTCATCCCTCCTACAAACCATTTCCTCTTCCTGATCATTTTGACATACACCCTGTAACATCGGAGGTATCTTCATCCCGTTTCCATTCTTACTGCCTCCAAGACACAACGGCACTCCTTGATTATTCACTTGGTACAGACATTATCCCTTCTGCCGTATCCTTGATATCCGGATAGTGACCTGCTCTGGCATCCCGTAGTCAAGCCTTCAGGCACCTGGCTGCTATAAAGCATATAACCACTGTACAGTAATAATCCGCGAGTATAACAGCGACGGGATTCGATTTTGCGGTTTTACGAAGCTGGTGCTAATGCATCGTATATCGAAGGCGTAAAAGCGTCGTCGTCATGAAAATACAAAAGCCCGACACGCCTCGTGAAAACAGACGCTGTTGAACGACAGAGATTTTTTACGGAAAACAAGGACCCCGACGTTCCTAACGCTAACCCGGTGCACTTGGAACCAAGGATTCATCCAGCTTGGACAAGAAGAGAGAAGGAAACAATATCATCGGAGCATCCTTGCCATCATCGACGTCACCATCGTCACCTGAACTGGATAAGGATTAAGGGTCGCCTATGTCACGTGTTATCACTGGTATCTGTCAATCGTCTACAGGATTACAAACTGGAAGGACGACCTAGGCGTCTACCCCAAAGAAGAAGAAGAAGAGAGAGAGAAATAGAAAAGAGTACATAACGAGAGAAAAATAGACAGAGAGAGAGAGAGAGAGAGAGAAGAAAAAGAAATACAAGAAGGAACCTGGAAAATCCTGTAATTTCCCAGGAGCCAGTACCAAAGTGCACCACCACCACCAGGAGGCAGCTCCCCGACGACGAGGTAGAGGACGACAGTGTGTGAAGGCACTCACGCTGACGGAATTCTAAGCGTCGCATTAGCATAACCTCCTCTCGTCCTCGAGTGGGTACTAGCAGGACTCAGCATCGGCGTCGCGACGCCACTCGCCACGGGTACAACAGCCGGCAAATCGCTTACGTAAGTAATACAACCGACATCTTCGCCTGGGTACTACTTTCTTTTCCATATCAAACAGTCACCCCGTTGTTCATCTTGTACAGTTATAACACGTGACAACTCGCATGAAAAATAATTCATACTACCTTCTGCTACTAACTTTGCCCAATATACTGTATGTGTACCAGTAAGACTACTCGTACTGAGCGCTCGTATGGAATTCTGGAATAACACTGACACGTGGTGGTCAAGTGACGTATTAAAGGAGTGAAAGAGAAGTCGGTGTCTAGTTCCATCTGTTTGTCTGACTACGTACCGTCGACAGCTACTGTTGACTCTCGTGAAGATCCGCCCATAATGACAGAAGCTGGACTCTCTTTCTTTCTCTATCCCGTACGGATTTAGATAACATCTGCAGCGATTCAGGCCTTACCGCCGCGTGGACCGAAAGCAGCGTTTACAATGATTCGAGGTATCACTTGTAACGAGATGAATTTTTGACCCCATCCCGAAGTCACGCGATAGGGTCAACAGGTGGGGGGGGTCATCTTTCAGTATCATTCCTATGTCCTGCTATGGTATCGCTTATGGGGGGTCTTATGGGAAATTTTAAAAGTAACACAACGTACAATGAAAATGGACGACGGTGTGCACGTTTATGGAAACTTGTTACATTGGAATGTTGGCTTATGGATTTTCTAAGAAAACTATATATATATATATATATATATATATATATATATATATATATATTGAAAAATAACAGGGTTTCATATGTTATTTATCGGAAACCTATATTCATAGCTTGAGCTACTCTTCTTCACGTTCTCGATATATTTTTCACGAGCCACGACGCCGTTCATGCACGTGCACACGTGTGTACGTATGGATCAGACCTTATAGCCTCGTATGGCAGGAACTGTCGTTAGAAAAAAAAAATTGTTTTCATCGTCTTGTCCCGCTCGGCCATTAAAACCAAAAGTAGACAGAGAGTGAATTACAAAGACACTCGTAGTCGCTTTATATTCAGAAGCTTAGCCGAGTTATCGCCGTGACGCGAATAATAATAATAATAATAAAAATAGAAAAGAAAGGTAAATTAGAAGAGAGAGAGGAAAAAAGGAAAATTGCTCAAAGAGACACAAACAACATTGAAACCAGCTTCAAGTACCAATGTCTATGTCATTCACGTGCCACGTGTTTCATTAATCGAAAATGAAAGTGAGAACGGGTCGCAATGTGTCTTGTTACGTAATTTCTCTTCGAATTGCCTTGAAAATCATTACGGCCGAACCTTGAGCCAATTTTTGACAGATTTAATAATCCCATTTAAGTGACAGTCCGCGCCTTCTTATTAGCCTCGACAACCACTGGGAGCAAACTGATTGTGAGACTCCTGGTGTCTGACTTTTGCTTATCTGGATAAGCAAAAGTGTTTTTGTGTCAGCTGACAACGTAACAGGTGACACTCGGGCGTCGCGACGCTCGGCGTCCCTGGATCGACTGTCTTGCTCGGATCTTTCCTAACTGATAAATTTACGTAATTCTGCATTCTTTCTGGGGGCAAAAAAAAAGACAAGAGCATATGCTTTTCTATGTAGGTATTGTTGTTATTATTTTCGTGGATGATAAACCTTGTAGGTTAACTTAGGGGTGGTTTGAGCTTGTTAGGGATTGTTTTCCCTGAATATTGTTAGTCATGGGAGCATCGGTTTTGTATCCCAAGCGAATTTCCGTACTGCCTGTACCTTCGGCTTTGAATATTTTCTGCTTGTTTATATGCATAAGTGCGCATGCTAAGGCGTTGAAGTTGTATTTTTGCATAGGGATCGTCGCTTACGTAATATTTTTTTTATACTGATTCTGTTACGCTTCTGTCTGTCTGGATTCTATTTTAGGGCAGCGTTATCACTTAACGAGGTTGATACATCAGAAAATCCTGACAGCTCGTCCATTTCCCAGTTAATCCGTTGGCTTCTTAGGATTTTACCAATCAATTCTTTGGTATTTTTTTACTTATCAGTGCTCGTAATCTTTCTTTGCTACCCGACCACGCTTTACTGCTTACGATCGCGTCATCCGGCTCGCTCTTACGTACCATGTACGCGCACGTTCTGCAAGTCTCTATACGCCACCGGCGTACGTACCTGAAATTTAGTGAGACGGATTAATAATAGTTCAAGGAAAATTAACGTTCGGTAAACAAATTTCTTAAGAAGGTCTCTGTATAGGCATGTGACTGACTGGTACCATAAACCAGCAGCGATGAGGATATACACTTTTGGAATTTGTTTTTTTCTACCTTATTACCGGTTTTCCATTTTTGGTCGTCGTTTCTTGCGCGATCCTGAAACTAGTAGCCATTTTCAACGTATATGCTTGATTCCCGTAATCCGCGCTCTCGGGTTTTCTGCCGTTCGATTTTAACATCCACCGGCGACTTTTTCATTTAAATTACTTGCGTAAGCGAATTCTCTCATTGCTTCTGCAAAAGTGCTTCTGGTCGTGCCGTTGGCATTAACGGCCTTTTTGAAGAACTAAATCGTTAGTTTTCAGAAATTTGATAATAAAAAAAAAATATTTTCAAATAACTTTCGAACGAGACACTGGGTATAGCAATTGCAATTGGGAAGTAGCGAATGGGTGGACCAGTTGAGCAATGGCGCGAAAGTCGTGTCTGTAGACAAGGACGATAACGAATTTACGAGGCTCGAGGGTATTGCGTCCGTTGAATGGGTAAGGGATGAAGAGTTGCACAACGGCAAGGGTTGAAGGGGGAATGGGAGGAGGGGGGGGGGTGTATATAGTAGGAGAGGTGGACGATTCCGATATCCTTTTTTAAAAGGCTCTCAATCAAACGGCCGTAAATAAAATCTCGGGTGACGCCCGTCGAGAGTTTACCTCGTTCTCAATTTTCTTTTTTCACACTTTTTTTCTTTTCTTTTCTTTTTTTTTCCCACTTCATATCAACCAATCCGCCATCGTTGCTGCCATACTACCCTGTTGGATATCTAAACCCATCACCATTAACCTCGGTTTCAACCTCCCACCCAGGACCTCTTTTCTCCTTTACCTTCAGGGTTAACCTTCGTCGAATACGAGAAATATGAATCATTGAACGTCTCCCTGAACCTTTCTGAATTTATGAGAAGGATTTTCGTTTACTTTGCTTCCTCGCTCTGCTGAAATCTTCAAGAACTTATTTCAATATCCTCGGAAGAAAATTTCACCAGCCACCGGTATATATGTAATTTCATGGGGAATTCATTGGGAGAGTAAAACTCGCTACCTCAGACACTCAGCCACCCAACCTTTTGCCCCTCTACGTGATATTTTAACGTGAAAATTGCAAATTTCGAATTTTCACTCGACACACTTTTTGTATTCGTATTATTAAACTGCAATAACATTATACCTATATATCGTTCGCGTCGAGTGCGACGACAGCGCACCCCTGCTGTACCTCGGCGGTGTATCTGTGAACTAAACCGAAGAAAAAATAAAACATGTAAACGTCACTAGTATACAGATCAGTATTTATTTCCATCTTGTAAATCTCAAATATACGTGTACACCCGATGTTTATTGATATCTGATAGCGACAAGATAATATACCGACCTCGGGCAGTGACTATCGATTTCGGGGTCGGTTAATTGCAACACATTACACGATCCCCATCTGCTCGGATATTCGTGTCCTGCCAAGACAAGACACGCCGATTTCCACTAGCTTCGGGATACGTTCGACCTCAGCGCTATCTGGCGGCAGTTTAGTCGCATCTTGTCTCCGTTCCGTAGCACCGGCCACTCTGCATTATGCAGTCTCTCCCACTGAAATCGTCCACTCTGGGGAAGATGCTGCGGTTTATCATGGTCATACCATATATTGCCATCGCCTTAGTCGCATTATGCAGTATGTCTCGTGGCCAACTGTTAACCATCAATTTATGGGGTACCGTAATTACCGAACCACAAAACACGTAACCGCGTCTTGTTGGAAATACCCATTGTCCATATGGCGTGTCTGATTATTATGAACGATCCTTTATGACAGTGTCCTCGTATGCTTACTGCTTATGTTTAATGTTTACCCTACAAATGCTCTACACTTCACACGTCTTCGTCTTACGGAATTTCTTTCTTGTTATTCTTCGTACTCTGCGGGACTCCTACCCGGACAATACCCATGATGCCTCGCGACTTTGGTCTTTATCCGCATGCAACTGTATATCGGCCAAATGACGCGAACCAGAGGTGCGCGCGTTGTCGTTGGACAGAGAGTTTTATAGAGTGAGATGGTAGAATAGATAGGAAAGGACGAAGTGACGCGGGGGGGGATCCAGAACAGTCTTCGGCTGCCTGCGTAGCTTTCTCATTATCGCGATTGTTCCGCAATGTGTACCGGTCGACAATGGGCGGCGACACAGTTTTTGCCCATCCACGACTGTTTCTGTCTCTTTTTGGCTTGTGTGTGTATGGCTCTGTCTTTCCTTCTCGTACCTGCATATAGCTTATATCATCTGACTCTGGACTAGAATTTTACGTCGTATACTCTGTCTTCCTCTGTACTCTGGTGTTCGTGCTGCACATTCGTCTTATTCGCTCTGGCTGCTTTTGCCTTTTTTTTTTCGATTCGTATCCATTGTGGAGACGTCGCTAAAACGGCGTTACAAAGCGTCACGGCGTGAGGGGTTGAGAGTGGAGAGGATGGGTGGGGGGGGGTTCCAAAGAGGAAGCTGAGTAAGTCTTCTGTATTGTGGGGGATACGGTGGTACCGGGTGTATTGTAATGTCTAGGTTTTTTTAGGGGTTTTTGGGTAAAAGCGATCGGGCCATTGCCTTTTAGGACGGTGGGAATTTTTTTGAAAAAAAATTTTGTTATTGGTTTGTTCTCGTGCCATATATTGTTCGTATGCTTATAATTCGTGAGACTTTGGAAAGATCACGATGGATTTAGGTGCTTTTTGCTTTTTGAACGAGAATTTTTTTTTTAATTTGACTGATAAATCCTCAATGTCATAAATTAATTTTATCTGAGGTTTCTCTTTTTTTTTTGACGTTTTGGCCCGGATTAGCCTGTTTACGTCTTTTGGGCTTGATAGATGATCCGACCCAGAAAATCGTTCTTCGACGTCGGCGGCGCAGTCGATGTCATTGCTTAACGCGAGCGTCGCGACGCAGCTCATCGTCACGACTTTATCTTATAGCGATAATAATAAACAAAATTTTCTCTTTGCTTCCTTCAGCCCTGAACTCACTCGCTTACATTACCTACTCTCTTCTTCTTCTTCTTCTTCATCATCATCATCATCATCCTCCTCTTCTTCTGGCTTTGTCAGCCCCTGGGATGCATAGAACTTCCACAGTCCTGTTCCTTTTTCTTCAGACAAGAATAAGAAGAACCACGCCGCTCACTCCCCTCGCTACCTCCTCGAGATCTATACAGAACTACACACAGCATCCTCCAGAAGATCCATTTAGAGAACCCAAAGTTCAGATGCAGAGCGTCTCTTGTAGCGTCCTCGGCATTGTCGTTCCTCACGATTTCCCCAGTTTCCTTAAACTTTTCCTTCTTATTTCTTTCCCGCGTCTCCCGTTTTTCCGCTTCCCTTATGACATCCCTGTGGAAATTCCCAGGGTGGCCGCTTTGCATCCTGCAGGAATTTCCAGGAGGACCTCGTGCGATACGTCCTTGGTCCATCGATCGGTCCCCAGACCTTAGCTGTAATCGCGTATTTATTATACGGGACGCGTGCTGCTGCTCCACTCTAAAAAGGGGTTGGTTCAAACCTACAAGGGTTGAGTATGTAAGGCCGGGTCAGGTGACTACGGGGAAAGGGTTGTCAACGGGAGGGAGGGGGGGGGGTAAGGGACGAAGGTAAAAAAACCAAGTACATACCCATTCAACCAGGTCTTACCTTGCTACTAACTGCTACCTAGTAGCATAGACCGACTAGTAGTCAAATCAAGCAAGTTGGCAGCTGTGCATACCAGGTGGCAAGTTAATTCTCGATCAGGCAAAGTAATTCTAGGAAAGTGCTAATTTTCGCAACAAGTGCTCGGGCTCGTTGCTGCACGGTTAATTGCAATAATTATAAGCCGACGTCGCTGGGAAAACGCGTCGCGACGCTTTTAACGCGAGAGCTGTCGCTAACAGTTTTTTTAGTATTGCGTCTCTCGGCTACGGGCAGCTCCCTATCCCTCCGTACCGGATAGGGGTAGCATGGTGTTGAGGGTGCTTTTGACTTTACTTACGCGACACCCCCTAGATCTAAAGAGAAATTGATCCTTACCCCCGGACCAATTGTATTAATTATCTATCTCCCAAGGGGGGATGCTGTGTTTTTAGTACAGAAACGATGACGGTAACGAGACTTGGTATTTTGGGTCAAGGGATGATGGGGGTTCAGAGGTCAACTCTTGCAGACCCAGGAATATATGGGGTGTTCCTGATATTCGTTTCTGTCGGGAGGACGTCAGATCGTCGACTGTCTGCCAGCCCTTAAAATTTGAATTAATCGAAATAATATTATTCTTTATCCACCCTTATTTTCAATCCCCGTGTACGGAATGGAAAATTTTTGTGGGATTAACTGATTTTCGGAATATTTATTGTAAGGCTCGTTTCATCATACAAACGCAGTACTCTGGTTACCAGCCCCTTCACTGCTACTCCATACTTATTCGTCACCCTTAGTACCTTAATCCAGAGCACCGGGAAACCTTGAGGCAGCAACTTATTGCGAATTCGACCTCGTCGTTAATAGTACGAACCTCCCACGTCACGTATCAGCCAATGTAATTAGGTAGCCGCTTGCCGCAATCCGGCTTACACGAATACCCGGCTTTCGCCATGTGACTACGTTACTACCCTTCGCCTGCCTTAGAAGTCACCTGTGTGATGTGTGTTGTGGCCGAAGGTATTATTGTGCTTGCATTGGGACACCCATTGGATTCGCAGGCTTGATAATTTTTAAAAAATTTTTGTTTCCTTTGTCTATGTTAAATCAACATTATTTTGTCGTCCTTAATCATTTTTGTTTTTATACATTTTTTTTTTATTCATATTTTCCTTCACCCCTTTCGGCTTAACGATTTTTCTTATCGCTCCGAAAATCCTGGAGACCCTATTCACCCATTTCGTGGATACTCAGGAAAGTGGAGTCGAGTCTTTCTTCTTTTTTATCTGTAGTGCCGCGAAAGGGGATGATGACGCAGGGGTGAGAAGGGAATAAGAGGAGTTTCGCGATCGTTCGGGAGCTTCGGCTTGGAGCTCGCGGGACCTCGAGAAGGGGTTGGTGCACCAGTTCGCCGATTATCCTTTTGGAAAGGGGTAAAGGAAAATAAAAAGAGAGAGAGGATGCATCTGTGGTAAATTCAGATGAATCCTTGTTTCTTTTTTTTTTTTAATATTAGCTTTGAACATTAGCCAGAGGGTAGAGTGCGGATATGCAGGAAGACAGAGAGAGCGAGAGTGGAGTGACAATGGAAGGCTGGGAGAGGGAGAAAATAAAAGAAGAAGGCAGAGATAATAACAAACAAATGCTCAGTAATACCAAGCTGCAACAATTTTTGGATGTAATTCAGGCCGTAGCTGCAACAGCTGTTCCTGTCAACGACGCATTCACCCTGTCGGCGACATTAGCCCTTCGTACCAGACCCCTTCTTCTTTTTTTTTTATCCATTGAAAACTCCTCGACCGAACTACCCAAAAATCTAGAAACTGATCGCTTTTCGTTTACAGCGTGTCCCTTGATAATGATTTGAGCATTCAAAATTTTTCTAATTTTTTTTTTCATCGGTCACACAATTTCTAATACGATCCTAATCGGCCGGTATATCACGAGAGCACTTGTGGCTTAGCTCCCGTGTGCCATTTCCTTACGACGTTGATCGGAGAACAAGGTAAGGCTTTTTAATAAGAAGACCCTTGGGATTTCTTACTGTCCCTATGTCAAGTGGGAGTGCGAGAGAGACGAAGTCATACGGATTTACACGAGTGCGAAAGAGACAGAAAGTGCGAGGATGAAAAATCTTCGATACTCTCCGAATATCAAAATAGGCATGATTACAGTATACGAATGAATTGCTTATCACACTGTCATATCTATAGTAAATTTAACCGGATGTGCATGTGTTACGGAAATTTTCACTCGATTCGATATAACGATCCAATCGAACACTGCTGAAGATTTTTTAATTTTAATTTCTTCTCCATTTATAAATTGGTCGCCATTCACTTGAACAGAGATGCAAAATTTTTCTGTGCGATTCACCGAATCGTATACCGTCCAGTACATAACAGCTGCTACGATACGTTAGGGTAACTTCCTCGGTTTAATATTAGTGCGCTGCCACGTAGCCTACGGAAATGGTGGATTAGCTATGTTGGATCGTACGTCTTCTTTTTTTTTTTTCCTTTTATTCTTTCTCGTTATTCGCATTTCCCTTCCGCGTTTCGCGTTCTCATTGGCGAGTGGCCGAGGTATGTTCGCGAAATCGTGCGAATTTCTGGAAAATGGAGAAGCACGATTCAACGTCATGTAGTTGGGGGGGGGGGGGGTGACAGATCGCACGTGCACCTAATGGAGGCAGATTTAACGTTCGCGTGAAGAAGCTAAAAACAGGGGTTGCTGATGAGGGATGCGTGTGAAAAAAAATGTATTTATCCTGTGTGACGAGCGAAGGGGTTGGCAATTTTGGGACCGATTAAATTTTCAGAAGTAAAGCACGAGGGGGTGCGTTTCGATCTGGTTGACTTTGACCGCTCTGTAGTACTTTTTACATCCCTCGGATGTCATTGGGGTGGTGGATATTTATTTGGCACCCTTGCGTATTATCATTGCACGAGGAGAAACAACTCCCCGTTCTGTGACATATCGCGAGGTGTTCAACGTATACGGGCGAATCAACACGTTTTATTCTCGGGCTTCTGTTTGCCGCTGGAAAACTATTCCCTGAGTACGGAAAGTACGTCTTTCGGTTTTCATTTCGTCTTCCGGTCTTCATTTCGTCTTAGGGTCTCGCGTATTGCTTGCATACTAAAGACTGGTATTAATTTAGTAGCCGTACCGCGCATGCGCGACCGAATCAAATCGTACGGTTCGCATCGTGCTATGACGTATTTTTAATTTTCGTAAATTTTTTTGTCTGCGTCAAATTCAAAGAATTCATATTTTTCACAATTTTTCACTTTCATCCCGCGTCTCGTCGCCCCCCATTAATATTCTGAAATAATAACGCTGGCTGCGCTTCATCGGTAATCTAATTGTTTTCTTCATCGAGGTAGCATTTTCATTCGCGTTCATTAGTCGGCTGCGCGGCGATCCTGTATTCCTGGCTTTTTCGTCCCGACGAGTTCGCATTACTCCTACAAATACTGGCCAGGATGGGTATTACGATATTATTGTCAAGCTTAGCGTCATGAAGTTAGATCCTTGTACTTGGTAAGATTTTTATTTTCATGGCATTTAGATAGTAAGTCGGAAACAGGGTAGGAGTGGGAGTGGGAATGTATAACGATTTGCTAAAAAAAAAGTCAAATCGTATTCGACAATTTTCATGACCCCCCCCCCCCCCCATTTTTTAATTCTCCACCCTCGCCCGAAGGCAGTCTCAGAGGGGTAGTTATTTAACTTTCAAATCCAGTCGCCACGCATTTAGTGCCAGTCATATATATTTTTTTTTTTAAAGAAAAATTCAAACGGCCGATCCCAGCATAAGGATTGTCCTTGAACGACTGATAACTTTTTTCCCCGTCTTTTCAATTGTATCAATTTTTTTTAAATGTAAATTTTCGTTCTCTCACAAGCACGCGGTTATATATCTCCAAATGGGTTTTCGATCAACGTAGACCACCGACACAATAGTATTGACACGCATCTGTCCAAGCGTACTGAAAGCACATAACGCGCTACGCCATTTATTGTCGAGGGTGGCGGAACGCAGGGTCCTTTGTGTGCGCGTGTGGCTATGTGGGCGTATTTATTTTTTTCATTTTTTTACTCCCCCTCCTTTTTCTCTTTTCACCGTCCTCTCTCGCAACGTACCTTTTTTTTTTTCTCTCTCTCTGAATTTCCCGCGGCTCTGTAAAATATCGCGGATTCCGATATCAGCGTAGCGGCATTGTGTCCCGTTGCCGACGATACGTACATGGAAAAATATGTATGCTGAGAAACACGAAAATCCTCCCCCAGGCTTCGCTGTTAAAGGGTGAAGCAAAAGACATCGGAAAATGCTCTTGCAGATTCGTAAAGTTTCGCGTCCACGACCGATATCTATGTTTTCTCTGTGTATGCGAGAAAGAAATTGCATGAGAGGGCGCCGCGACGCCCACATAAGGCTGCTGGCGAGGGAGATGAAACCACCGAGCATCTTGAGAACGAGAACCCCCCACGGAATAGGACGGTTTACCACATTTACTTTGCTTTTTATTTCCACCCCGTCGAGTCCGCTGCTTTACTTTATCTATACCCTCATATCTCTCACCCTCCGACTATACCGGGCTAACTCGAACCCTGAAACTTCCCAAGAACCCAGCACAGCCATCCCTTAGCCACGATATGCTGTGCCAAGTGGATCGTTGCGATTTATGAAATTTCTCGGCTACGACGGTCACACGTTTATCGTACTTTGTGCCAGTTGATTCTGCTAATGATAAATGACCTTGAAAGAAAGAAAAAGAAAAAAAATATTGCCGGTTGAATTTCCATCGACCGGTAGTTCAACCCTTACGTAATACATACATATATATATATATATATATAGTCAAAAGCAAAAAGATCTTGGCACGGCGAACCTATAGCCTTGTATATCTATGCCCATGAGCAGAGTGGGTAGTCGAAGGAAATAAAAACTACCCTTAAGAAGAAAAGAAAAAACGTCCCCTAGATGTGAATATACAGCGGAATAATAAAAATTAAAGAAAGTGCTTCCTAGAAATGTTTTTCCCTGACGTTTTATTTGCATGGCGCTAACCCGTGTCTGGGTCGTGAAGAAGTTGGCCTGGTACCCCGGGCAACCGTTACTCTTCGAGGCTCCAGGTTGTCGAGGGGCGCCCAGCTCGTTCCTCAGAGTTGACGTTTTCCGTTTGTTCCTGCCATCCTTAAATTCTCCCGTCTGCTCGCCCGTGAGACAGCATCGTCCTACAGCTTAACGCTTCCTTTCTGCATAGACCGCTCTCTCCGCCTCCACCTCTTCCTTCCTTTCTCTGCGCTCTGACGTAACACCAGTTACGAAGGTCGACCTTCGACCTTAAACCAAAAGCGAATAACTGTCCGCATTATACGAACCTAGAGACTTACAAACCCAGTCTACGTGTATCGTGACACGAGGGCCCATAATACACGTTGAACCGAATAAGGGGACAAAAATTGTTACAGAGTACAAAATGGCGGATAAGTAAAGGCAAAGTGAAACGTGCCAAGATGGTTCCCGACGAGCTTTCCTTTTAACCTCTCGTCGTTACTAGTAGGTACCGGGAACCCAGTCGGTACGACGTAGTAGGAGGTTCCACGTCGGCTGGCTGAAGGTTCCCCGACTCGTCGTTGAATATGGTTCGCGTTGAAAAATGAGTCCGGACTCTCCTCGTCTATTCCGGGGTCTTCGCTGAAAGCTCATATAGGGAAATACAATAAAGCTTTGGTATGTGCACTTTTGCTGCACATATCCAGAGACACGTACTTACACTATCCAACACCCGGTACGCGTGGTACACGGATAGGGAAAAGCGGTTTGGAATGCGGGTACGTGGAACCGAGAGAGAGAGAGAGAGAGAGAGAGACTATAGAGGAAAAAGGCAAAGGGCGCACGCGAACCGAGATGGAGAGAGACAGTACGAAGGAGGATAAAGTAGACGAGAGCAGGACAAAATGCATCAGCCGTGTGCACGTAACTCGATGGTTTACAAAGCACTGCTCGGGGCTAAAGAAATTATCCATAGTCACCCTGGTGTTCGTTCTCGACCTCCGGCGTCGAACTTTTCACCAGGGAAATATATGGTACGACGACGGGGGGGTTATCATACTCCGGAGTCAAGTTTAACGAGAGTCGATCGATCCTGTACTAAAAAATGCTCGGACGAAGAGGCTGTTGCTCAACCTGATGCCAGACTACCCTCGTGTGTCTGTATATACATATATATGGTTAGGTAATCCGCATTGGTATTCTTCCTAATCCGCCCTTATCTTCGCTCGTCAAAATACTGACGGATGGACGGGCATTTGGTCGCGATGACGTCAGAGATGGGTTTTCGTAACTCCTGTATCATTACTCGGATACAGTTGCTGGATGCTGGGAGACGTTGGTGCTAAGAGAGATTGGGGTACGGAGGGGACTTAAGGGTGCTTGGGGATGATTACAGTTGTCAGTTTCGATATAGGAAATTACTCGTGAATCTTGTAGTGGCGCGCTCGGAATCTTTCGGCTGTTTTCGGGATTATTCGTTAGTCGAGTGACGTAAGCGGTCGAGACGCAGAGAGGAGGACGTCTGGAAGACGGCTTACGCTATATCGCCCGTGTCCCTTCGCCGGGGAAGATCGTATATTCTCTAATTGAACGGTGAACGCAGCATTTGGCGTCGCGACGACAGCTGCGACCACGCTCTGGGGCTTCTATGACGTTCACTCGAGAAATGCTGGACGTTCTTAATTGGTGCTGCATTTGCGTCTAGTCATACTATATACCCAGATTGGGTTTTTGATATAAGTAGATGTGTATAGTGTATATACATATATATATTCCCAAACGAGATTATACTGATTGTTAACCCCATTGATATTATGATTATCGAGTGATTTCCGGTATTACTTGAATACGGGTATCGTGCAACCTCAGAAAAGGTACCTTACCAGAACCGCGTGAATACTTTATTACGAGAGACAAGGGAGAGACTTCCGGCAGAATTTCAGTCCGGGAAGCTAATTATTCCCTTGGTGGTTCCGATCAGTTACCCGGATGAAAGGTATTGCGTGGATGAGGTAGAAGGTAGACGGGACTGCCGCTATATGGATGCCTTAGGGTCGGGTTGGGTTAGATGAATAAGTACAAGGGGGATAGCAAAGTGAAAATCCTTGGAGTATAATCAGGAGAAACGACGTGGTAGTGGGCTTGCGGGTGGCGGCCATTTGTCCTCTCGTAACGAAAGGACACTTGGGAAACCTGCTAATAAATAATAACGTTGGAACGCGGTCGGAAGATTCATGGAAAACTTTTTCAAAAGCAATTCCTGAAAACATTGTGGACTTCCGGGCTAGGACTTGAGAGGGGGAAGGGACGCCCCTTGGAATATTAGGGTGAAAAATTTCGTCTGGTGTTGCGTTCGGTAAGTCAATGGGATTGTCATATATATAGATATACGCGTGGCGCACTGGTGAAAATTGAATAGAGCCATTGGCGTAGGCACTCGGATAATATCCAATACCGAATGATCCGTATCAATTCTCCAATTTACGTGCCATAGATTTGATTCGTGCTGTACCTGTGCTGCTGGATAGGCTGTGCTGTGTCGTAGTAGTGTTAGGCGAGGTTAGGTCAGACTAGGCTGTGCCGAGTTCAGGTTGGGTTGTGTCGGGCGACGGCACGCGCCGGTGCTTCCCTCTGGCAAATGAAAACACGGCCGCCATTCGCCCCGCTTTGTTATTCCTGGCGTACCGCAACCACTGCCTTCATCCTCCTCTTTTTTATTTTCTTATTATTTAGATAGAGAGCAACACCCTCTTATCTTTTTTCTTATTTTTTTTTCATTCTCTTTTTCACTCCGTATCCCGCACCCTTAGCTCTTTACCTTGTATCCTTTGTGCGCACCGAGACCAACCTCGATTCAGTATTGGTCACAGATTTTTTTTTCTTGTCAGTGGACCATTCGGGTCACTGAGTCGGTCACGGTTTCTACCCCTTTTTTCCACCCTGCTTTGCCCCTACCACCCCTCACCCGATTACTCGTGAATTTTGCAATGGGTAGCGCGAAATTGTTGCTCGGCGACGCTACTGACTTCATGAACGCGTATCTTCAGTGTTTTTAACCCTTTTTGAGATGTCTTTGATATCCCCCTTGTCGTCAATCCCTTTAAGAATTACCAACCCTCTCCTGTGAGAGTAGCCTCCGCTTCTTGGTCAGGGTATTATTTCCTCGGGGGGTAGGTTGGGGGCGGGGGGGAGTTTGCGAGAAGATCCGGCAAATATTTATCCAGTGTTCGCTAAGGGGGTTTGCTGGGTCGGGGGGGGGGGGGTGGGAGGGGAGGGGGTCTAGGAAGATGGCGACAGGAGGGATGTAAAGTGACAAGGGATGAGAGAGCGAGGAAATTTATAAAGCCACTTGAAGGACTGTCCAAGAGAGAGATGGCGCTAGTGTCGTGTGTTCGAGGATCTCGTGTAGATGAGCGCAATGCTGATAGTGGGGTGGAGGAGGGGGGTGGCTGTAAGGAGGGGAGGGATGGTAGCTCAGCTCTTCGCCTTCCTATTGCAGAATGGAACAGCAGGAGTAAATTTACTTTTAAATGAACAACCGAGGAAAACAGGAGTTGCTCCTTGGAATTCAATATTCCGTAGTTCAACAGTGTTACCAACTTTCGGAATATGTTGCCGGGGAATATCGTATTTTCCTTTTTATTCGCCCCTCCCCCCTCCCCAGCCTCTTCTCGTCTTCCACTTTACTTTCTGCTATTACTTACCCTCTGTACGCTGTACGTGTACTGCGTTATGTAGGACGTATGTGCACCGGCTGGTAACACGTGAAAATCACCCTAGGAAATCTGGGAATAAATCGAAAATTCCGTTATACGGCTGCATCGAACGAAGTAACTAGATTTTACATGCATATACATATATATATGTGTGTGTATATTTAATCTGGAACTTTATCGAGATAGATTATGGTGAGATAAAAAAATTTTTTTATTCCACGGTGCAGCCAATCTGAATTGGCATGAATGTACTGCACAGTGCTACCACTCGCAAAACACACTCTCGAAGTGTTTCACAGTGACTGATCCAAGGTGCTAAAACGAATGAAGGAAAAATAAGATAAAAGGTAGGAAAGCTCCCATTTTGAAAATTTTTTCTCCTCGACGTTGGCAAAACTTGACGGATAGGCTTTCGTAAAAATTGGAACTTAACCATTCTCTCTCTCTCCCTCTCTCTCTCTTTTATAGTCGCTATTCCTCGATGTCCTCGTTTTGGTCGACGTTGACGTCGTAACTCTAATGACCTTCCTAGGCTGCACCTGGTAGTTTTAAAACTCGCGAAAACACTCGGCTGCCACTTGAAACCCATTTGCGACACAGTCGTCTGCCTCTTGGAGAGGACGGGGAAGATGGGGAAGGAGGGATGTACCCTAGAAATTCCTACGGAACGATGGATTCCGGAGAGTGCGTGTCTCTCTCTCTCTCTCTTTCTACGTAAGGGTCCATTCACAACGGACCAGTACATTCCCTTTTAGTATTCTCGTCAGAGTCGCGATACGCTGTATACCAGCAATCATGAATAAGCAGTATTGCTTTTCAAAGAAAATTTTTGATGAAATTTGCTGATCTTTCCATTTTTTTTTTCCAACACTAGACTGTTGGTACTGCTTCGATTCGAACCCTTCACCTGCATTCTCATCCTTCGCTGTCTCGTTCATATTTTTCTTTCCACGCTCATCCCAACCTTTCCTATCCACTCGGTGTCTCGGAAGAGGCGAATCTGTTCCAACAGGGGATGAACCTTGTATAAGTAAAAAGGTTGTAGGTTGTAAGGTAAGGATGGTGGCTAAGCTAACCCAATTTGCAAAGACAACCCGATATGAAGGTGCTTAAGAGATCCATTAAGCTCTCCGAGTTAATCATTCTTAATCTTAACGTCTACCTGGCACGAATCTACATCCTAGACGAAGGAGAAAGAGAAGGGGTAGCTAGGGTCGACTACTAACGATCTACCGGGTGTCCCCGGCGATTTCCATCCGCTCCCGACTTACTACGAAAATCGATAAACCACTCCCGAATAGTCCCAGAGGCGGCTGCTTCATCCCACGGCAGTGCCGATTGTCTTCCGACATTTTGTTTTGAGTATCGAAAACTCCATAAACCATTAAAAACACGAAGAAAACAAATCGAGACTGTCGAGCTGCCGTTGGACGAATCGACTAGTCGTACATTGCGAATACGCCCGAAGCGTTTAATCAAACTAAAGGCAATCCCGTCGATTGGACTCGAAACCATTATAAATGTATTCCAGAAACGTCAATCCAGTTTAAAGTACAGCCAATCCAAGATGGAATCTGACATGCGTCGTTAACGCCAACCGATAGGCGTCTGCTTAATTTTTTTAGGCGTCATTGTCTCTTTCCATGAAACGATTAAGTCCTTCCATATGTTACTGCCATGTTTGTGACTATGGATTAAAGTACGCTCTTGGGCCGATTTAGAAAGTAGCTCGAGTCGCTTTGTGGATTACGTGGGTAGTCGGTCGAGTCGCGACCGATCGAACGAAAGTCTCTGAGCGCTCGACTGGATTACCCAGACTCCACTGTCTAATATTTTAGGTAGGACTGACAAAAATTTATTATTATGGCTCCAATGGTCACGAAGATTTGAGTCAATAAATTTTGAGACTCGACGAAATTATAGGTCGATTAGAAATTACCTTGAGGATATAGGTGAGACGAGATTATTAGAATGGCCGTAAGTGGCGCCTCGGTCGACTTCTAACGGACTAATTTGTTTTAGTATCGCAATCGACGCTACCCACGTTCGACCTCGGATCGAGAGTGAAGCTGATGATTTCGCTTGGCGTCTCGAGACTCATACCAACCGCGTGCTACTCACGCCTCTAATATATCTCTATAAATGTACGTCATATATCTCTCGTGTACGTACACGTGGAGCAGCGACTCATACGTAATCGCGTGTGACACGGGAATGTGAATGGGTAGTTCAATTTGGTACAGTTAGAGACGTTACTGTCGGTGTAGTGGATGAAGATCAATAACCTATTGCTAATTCCCTGAGACTATTAGGGTAGAGGGAGTCATTTGTTGGGGCTCAATGGGAGGGGGGGGGGGGAGGACCTCAGCCGTGAATCCGTTTCTCGCCTTTGAAGCCAACTGACGAGATGGGGTCGATTCAATTGGATGAGCTGCTTTGGTAAACTGACTCTGGGTTTACCCCTTTCTCATCTACGTACCACCTAGAGTTACTTCTACGGCTTCTAGAAAACATTATATGGGTGTCTCGTGTATCTCGCGTCTGGTTCAGGCTGACACGGATTCACTTTTTCCCCTTTTGCGGTCGCCTCTTACGAGTTCGTGAGAAAAAGGAAGAAATTCCAAGTGAATGTTATTCTCGTCAGGACGAATTGCATTTATGGATTAATTCAATGGCTCGAAGTTGAATTTACAGTCTTCTCATGTACCGGGTCGTTTATTTTTGACGGATTCCATTTTTGGTCTGTTCCCACATGCTGATGTGAAGCCTCTATTTTTATTATACAGAAATAATTCTATGCGAATAGAAAGTCTGTGGATCGGTAACACGTCATCCAATGAATGATTTTCGCGAAATCGATTCTTATTCAAAATTTCGAAACGCTTCCTCGCGGCGTCGTTAGATACTATTTTTTTTTTAATTTACAAAATCATCAAGTCGATATCATAGTCATGAAAATGATAATTTTTCTCAAGATACTTAATATCGTGTATACGTAATCACTGCGTCAATTGATTCACGTGACAAATGATTCTCCTTATTTTTAATTTGACCTCTTCGGACCCCTTTTGGGTCTCTTTTTATCGAGGCATCTCTGACTCCTCGTGTCCCAAGTTAACCTTCAAAATCGTCATGCGTGTCACTACGTAATATTTACTGGACAACCTCACGTGCCTATTGTCGTATGGTAAACGTTATTCTCGCATCCAGTCAATCCTATACTGCATTCGCACACACTCGGGAAACCCATATACTCGCAATCAGCTAACATGTACCGTGTTATGTCGACTAGTCTACGTCCTGGACCGTAAACGGCGAGGATTTACGACTTCCTTGCCAAACGACATAGAGAAAGTAAATCCCAATCCAAATACTCGACTAGCAACTAAGTAAAACTACACGCTATGCTATCTAAGCACCTACGTGAAATTGGCGCCGGCTTAAAAAAAATATTCTAATTTTCAAAATGCGATTCATGTGTACCTCAAAGAATTCGAAATTAGAGGGGAAGGGGGGGGGGGGTCAAAAAACCGCTAGCACCAGATTTTGAGTAAATTAAATTCTATTTGCAGGGTTCTATTTAGAACCATTCCTACCATTCTTCATTTTCTTTGTACCCCAAGAGCTACGAAGATATAGGATTTTTCAAAATTCGCCAAGAGGGTAACTCCCCGTCATATTTTGAGTTAGCTCAAATCCGCAAACGGCAACTTGTTCAAAATTGGTTTGTACCCGTTTATACCGTCTTTAGTTTTTTTTTCATGCTCCATAGAGTCTAGTGTACTACAAGTGGAATATAATACCTAACTTCATTCAAGTTGTAACTTGCATCGCAACCTATCGCAGATACAATTTCGTATATATAGTCGATCCACGAGTTCGATATCTTTGTTTACACTTTGAATAAGTTCCTTAACAGAACCAATGGACTTTACCATCGATCCCAATATTGGAGTTTAACCAGCAAGTACTTTATTAACCAACGCGTACTTCCATCCAATCGAGTATCCAAGGTATCAAAAAATTATAACGTACCGGGAATAAGCAAGAGTGACGTCACTGGTGTCCTACGAACATTTTCCATCCCATATCCAGCAATGAAAATCGTCTTAATATAACAGTAGGGAATAACACTGGACTCAGGATCAACGTACGTACTCTGGAACCCCGGTGAAATATTCAGACAATTCTGGATTATGCAGTTTCGGGATCCGACGGCAACGTAGACGCGAACGCGCGGGACCGTCTTTATCTTCTTCTTTCTCCATCCGTCTCGATCCTCCACTTCAGTTAGCTCTCTCTAGACGGTAGCATTGTCTCCTCAAGTTCCGTGGAGAGACGCCTGAACAGAGAAACCCAACCCCGTATGGTTGTAGGTAGGTGGTGGGTGGGCGGTGTTCACCCCCCCCCCCCCCCCTCTTCGCCAGATCCCTTTTCCAACGTTCTATTGTCTTCGCCATTATCTCCGAGCATTCGCCTTCGGACCCATCCAACCTATACTCCAGATTATACACTATAGACTTTGAACTATAGTATATGCTTCCTTATGCTGGATATATGTAAGTTCCAGCGTCCCTCTCATACAGGAGTCTCTGGAGAAGGAATTTGTTGGGGGACCTTAGAAGATGTTTCTCTTTGTCTGGCAGGAAGTCCTTGTCGAGGACGTTTGACCCTTTCTTCAGGTTTTGTTAAATGTACCGGAAGTCGCTGACGTAGTCGTTAGTACATAGGGTTTTATGTGTGACACGTATATGTATTGTGTTCGCATATAGTGTATACATATATATATATATGTATATGTATATGTATAGTGGGTTGTGTACTCATATAGGTCAAACCCGGCACTTCTATCCATACATATATATAAATATATATCTATGTGTGTGTGCGTGTATTATCGATGTATTGGAGATGTTACGTGATAACGACGACGACAGTTCCCTAGGATGTTTACTTTTCCGGCGGACTTCTATATTTACTGTCGCTGGCAGGAGGTGTGGATCGGCCGCAGGGCCGACGTCTATACATTGCTCGCTTATGAGGGGGCCGGCGGTCGTTTCATGGAAACCCGACGTCGAATTAAAAGCTGTTGAGGCTGCAGAAACTCGCAAAGCTCTTTTGTCGAGTACGTGAAAAAGTTATATTTTAGAATATTATAGAATATTATAGAAAGGAACCTTGGATGGATCGAGTGTAGGATATGTACACGTGGTAACCTCCCATTGCTGTACGTGGAAACTAGACTTGAGGTTTCCAGGTATACTTGGTGGCAAACCTTTTTTTTTTTCCATCCGAGTTTTCAATATCGTTGTTTCTAAGTAACTGCTGCTGTTGGCCATACCTTCTGCTGCTTGAGTTTGTTTTGTATTTCTTGGTGGCTGATTCTCATCGCTGTTGACCTTTGACCTTGGCTTAGCTTATTTATCTCTCTACGTAAGTCAACAGCGATGCGTTATCGTGAAAATCTATCACGAGTCCTTGAGAGCTCGGCCGTTTGGGGAGATTAAAACAAGAAAGGGTCTAGACGGAGGGATATGAATTTTTTTTGAAAATTCGCCTCGTTCGTTCACACTTTTTTTTTATGCAGTTTCTTTCTCTCGCTTTCCTTTTTCGGGGAGGGGTAGGAGGGGAGTGGTTTGGTAAGGGTGGAAAAGCACTTCTCCAGTAACCCAGATTTTACGAATTATGCGAAACATCCCTTAGCAAAACCCCGAGCACTCTCCTCTCGTATTCGCTTCCGTGGGTCCCAGGGAAATTGACGTGACACTTGAAGACTGCTTTCTAGGTTTTATTCTTTTTTTTTTATTTTTTTTTTAAATAATAATAATGTTGACCTTAAAGTCTCTTCCATGTATGTGCAACTGCGAGCGAAATGTACGCCAGATATGTATTCATTTTTAGTGATTTTATTTTTATTTTTTTCCGAGTCGTTACAGTCGTTAGAGACAACATGATAAACTTTAACTACCCTTGAATGGGAAATATGTAAAAATACGAGGGGTTTGTGTATATACATATATAGATCGATGGACGGGTTGGTAACTAGATAAGGGTGGGTGGGTGGTTGGGTCTGGTATGGGTTATATACTACGACAGTTCGAATCGGACGTTATAAAATTCAAATTACTCCATGGAGGTCGAAGTTTCGAAGTAACCTTATTAATTCCGTGCTTCGTTAACTGGATTACGCCTCGAATTAATTGACGCAATTAAGAAGCCGAACTCGAGATGAGAGGATTGTCTCTGATTGTTTCGAATTTGCGACTACGGGCCATTCGGCCATTTTTACTTACGAATTCGTCCTACTGTTTGTTTATATATATATTTTTTGGGGGGGATTCCCAGTTTTCCCCATTATTTTTACGAACGCCCCCTCGGCTCATTCCTCACCCCAATAAAGTTCAGTCAAATCCCAAGAGTGGATCAACTCGGATCCAATTGGATTTTTCACGTGGAATATCTTACGGTACGTCAAGAATTTCACGTCTTTCTACAAAGTCTTTAGGGCCTTATGGGTATTCGCGTGGTGCAGGCTTATACATTATTTTATGTTAAAATATAAAGCTAAAAAGTTTGGCCGAGAATGTCACTGGGATTTAAATAATCCGAATTGGAGAGCAAAGCGCTTGAGCCACTGCGACCGACTCGCTGGATTCTCTGTTCGCTGCTGGCAGCGAAGTACGGGACTTTTGGCTGTTCAGCTACTCGTTAGAGCAGCCAAAAGTGGAGATGGAGTTGCTTGAGTCAGGCGAGATAAAGTAAAGCTTTTTTTATGGTAATAAAGGGCTACTGGTATCTTTAAGCTCTATACAGTTTGCGACTGTTTGAACGCAATCAAGACATATGTATATATATATATATATATATACATACACACACATACACACACGGAATACGTATCCCGAGTACATAGGAGGTGTGCAGAAATTCCTTAGCATAGCATCCCTATAGTTTTCCTGGGTCACGTCCTGAGATTGTCTCTTCGCAAAAAGTCTTTCATCCCCTCTAACCTGCACGAAGGGTGGATTACAGATGATATACTCACAAGTAGGGAGTCCTCGGTGTGTACGCGCCTTAACGCTCTGAACAGAGGCCAAGGGGTTGCTTGGGGGTCGTCGCTGAGCTTTTGGAAGCTTACCAAGAGCCAAGGGATGTAACAGTCACCGGGGCGCCGCTGGTTCCCATTTAATAAGTCCTAAGAGAATGAGAAAAAAGAAATAGGAAGGGAGCAGGGGTCGAAGAGGGAAAGTTTCGATCGAAACCGGAAACGCCAGTATTCGGGCACTAACCCTCCCGGAAGGAATTACATTTTTTTTTTTATCTACTCTCCTCGCGCAACCCCATCTATGGACCTACTGATGAAGCCTGCGATATATATATATTTTTTATCTGCATACCTATACGCGCCACATAATACTGCCTAGATATAAAAACGACACTGTGCAAATATACATATATGTATTTTGCGTCACAGTCACTGCCGACTTTTTAAAGCCTCTAAAAACTTGGCAGACGCTTTAAAACTAAACTTAAAAGTGTCACGCGACAAATCGAATCGTCTTCTAATCGCCTACACGCAACCTCCATACGCTTTCCTATACATGTTACGCAACCTAAAGGCTGCAAGCAATATCGTAAAAAGTATCGCGAGAGAAGCCTCTTATAAACGTGAAAATTATTGTTCAATTTATTTTTTTTTTATTTCTACTCGTTCCACTCTGTCTCGAGAAAATCAAATATAAGAAGCACTTAGGGGAAGGTTGAACGGGCGGTAGGAAGGGGGGGGGGAATGGTGGTTCAACAGGAGACGAAGGGGGTGGGGATGCTCGAATAAATTTACTGTCGATAACGCGAAACAGTTTGGGAAACTTGAACGGCGAGAGATTTTCGTTTATTAAGTTCCTCGAGTGCCGGCAAGTTTTACCAGCTGCTGTTTCTAAAGTGCATTATTATCGTAAGGGTTGGTAACGCCGCCTCCGCTCTATGGTCACTGCCAGTTAGCTCTGCTATGATTATACGTACAGTGTATACCAGCCATTGCCAACACTATAGACTGGACACATGTGGTGGTGTAGCTACTTTGTGCATAATTCGAAGTGGACAGAGCTGTGTAGTTGGCACCATTTGCTAACACTGGGTTGGTGGAACTGGTGAGGGCCAGGGGGGGGGGGGGCGAGGGGTACACGTACCCGGTAGCCACTGGTACACACAGCAGTAGGTTGGTACCTAGGTTGGTAGGTTGGTAGGTTGGTAGGTAACAAGTAGAGGTGGCTGTGCTGGGTTTCTGGCGAGTGCTCATTCGCAGCCCCTGGCTGGGGATGGTGGATGTGCCTGGAGGGCGCGGGATGTAGGAGGGTGACTGAATGTGAGTGTGCTGGTTTCTCGGTAGTTGAGGAAACCGATGGGTGGAGGGGGGGAGGTTTGCGTGGGCGTCGGGACGCCCCCGGGAACTGTGGGGACGTCGATACGACGCCAGACGCCGCGGCGCTATATCTCTCTCTCTCTCTCTCTGCTTCTCTTTAGAACGAACCGCAGTGCTCATGTTTATCACTGATTCTCTTTTATTTTACCTAATTTTTTATTCCTTGTTCTTGTCCTTTTGGATCCTCCTTTCTTTTCTCTGTCTTTGATTTTTTTTTCTCTATTATCTATTTAGAATTTAATTTCTTTATGTACCACCTATCACGTGGTTATACTTGCTTCCGGTCATGATTACAATTTTCGCCCGATACCCAGAAGATGCTTGTCTTGCTTGCTTCTGCTTTGCACTTTGAATTCGACGCACAAATTGGATCTAGTCGACCTGCCGGGAGTAATTTCACGGGTACAGTGCGTTACGAGCTATCCGCACGGCTGGGTTAGGATGACTTCTCGGCTACCACCTCTTTCTCTTGTACCCCTGGCTTCTCTGAAAATGTATATGTACAGGCTGTACAACTTATACATATTATATGCTCGTATACTCGTAATGGCCGACGCGGAATATGCTGCCGTAAATTTTTGAAGGAATTTGCCGGACCGTCGGGATTTGCCTTGGTAAATCCTCTTTGGGATATCCCATAACCTCGTAAAGACATTTGGACATGTGTAGGGATTTTGGCTGCTGGTGTAACGCCGAAGTCTGTTACACAGCGAAAAAAAAAAGAGGATGGCTCTACGGATACAATAACGCACGGGTTGTTCAGTTAACGAAACCCGTGTTACATGGGAAAAATCGAAATAGAAATTCTCCTGCCCAACGAGCCCCAATAACTCCGTTTCAGATGCAAAATGTATCTCGAACTGAGATATTGAATTGGTTTATGTCGCGAGCTTTTCTGATAATAACAATGACAGTGAGGTGGATACGTTAAGAGTTACGTCATCGTCATTGATCACGATAATCATGTACTTGACACCCACGTGCAGATTCCATTGAAATTCTCACGTTCTCCGAATACACGTCGGTACCTCATATTTTCACCCCCCTACTTGATCCCCTCCTAGTGGCGACCCTTTCCACTCTCGAGGGTCTCTGCAATTAATTCGTCTTGGCTCTCGATCCTAATTAGCCCGGCATGTCGTCATCCTCGTCCTCCTCGTCGGGACGGCAAACTCTGGAAAAGCCGCAGGGACTTTGTCGCTTAAATTGTGAGGGGCGTTGGAGGGGAAGGAGTGCTGCTGGATAAAGATATAAACTGAGAGAGACAGAGAGAGACTCGATAGCGAATCGTATGTGCAGGAGAGAGACAGAGATATAGATAGAGGGTTCCTGTGAACCTCCGCGAGGCCATTGGCCCTACTGATTCTTATCAGCAAGCGGAATCACTGATAACGACAATGGATTTTCACTATATTTCAATCTCACCTATCTATGCCTGTAGTATCGTGTGCCACCCCTTTCCTCCCTCTCTCTTTCTCTCTTTCTCTATCAATTATCTATCTATCCCATTGAATCCCTGTCTCGTATCCTCATTAGCCTCGCACACTAATTAACGGATTCTCATCAACGTCCGTTACAATGACGAATTTCAGAGTCGCGCAAATACAGCCTAACCTGAACTACCCCTTTACTCTATTTTTTTTTAACCTGCACTTACCAGTCACTGCACTCACCAGCGCCAATCAGTCTGCAGTGTAAATATTACTTGCCACTCTCTACCATTCAACTCAGCCATGCTTTCTTTCTCTTTATTTTTTTTGTTTCATTTAGCTACACGCCTCGCGTACAGTTTCGTGTTTTACAGAGAGAATAAAAAAAAAAGGCAATGACCCGCCAATGGACATTCTCATGATTTCCTTTCTATCACGGGCCGAGACTTTTGTCACAAGCTGAAGTCACGGTCTGTCAGTCGCGTCCAGAGTTCACGTATCCTCGCTGTGCATTCTGACGCTACCTGTTTGCGAGAGTAATAGACGGCACGATATAAGTATATAAGGTAGATGAGAGTATGACTGCGACAGAGATATACCCAGTGTATAAAGCCAGCAGAGTACAGAGGCTACAGAGTACATGGCTAAAGGAGAGAGGGAGACAGAGCGATGTAAAGCTTTTCTCCATTAACGAGTGTCTTTTTCATCCCCTATCGCTTCTTTCTCTTTCCTTGCATAATTCCTTGCGAATTCCTTCCTCGTTCTCCCGACAATTTCTATGCCTCCTACTACCGATAGCTCAGCGACTGTTATCAGCCCACGCATCCTGCACCCCCCTCCGCCCCCCGCCCCTCGACCGGTCGCCGGGACAGTCACAATAGATTCTTCATTACCGATACAACCGACACGCCAAAAGCACAAATATTTCCAGCGCGAATAATAAAGAGCGCACGGTAGCGTCCCCCCCCCCCCCCCCCCCCGTTACCGACGCCCGGCGTCCCTGGCGTCACGAGAATTGCCGTTTTATCTCAGCCGCGGAGATATACGTGCGTGACGGAAAATAGAGGGATTGCGGCTCTGGGTAATTTAAGGGATGAATACATCATCCCCTATTCATCCCTTGTTTCCTCAGCCGTCCGAACAATGGCGCCTTCCTTATTTCCAAGCATCCCCACTTGTCCTATTGTTAACGAACGTCTTTCGAATTTCATTCTCATACCTTCACCCGGTAACAATGTATTCTCTTACTTTGGGTTCCAGTGACGTCAGCCGCTCTGCCCAATAGCGGAAGTGACGGGGCGCCCGGCAGACTTCCTACGTCAGGACCGATGGCGGCCGCGAGCTTTCCCCCGAACTTCGCGAACGTCGGCGTCATCGAGAATTGGTGAGTAAGACGCCATTTTTTAATATCGATCTTTAAACTTTTTACGACACGAATTTTTCCTTGCCACCCCTCCCCCTCCCTTCCCCCTCTGTAACCCGCAAACCTTTCAGCCCCTGCGACTATTTGCCGAAGAATTATTTCTCTGCGCTATTCGCCTACCAAGTCTGAATTGTCTGTACGATATGAATTAATAAATTTTTTTTTTCTCAATTTCCTTCTGGCTGAAAGGAGCGATGGGAGTGCACTATCACGTTTACCTATTAACCAAAATTCTTTAAATCCTGTACAATGCCTATAAAATATGCTCCAAACCTCGCCTCCCCCCCCCCCCCCTCTCCGTCTACTATAACTTTTGTACATATATATATACAGTTTTGACATATAGACACAAGTCTAGTGGGTTCTACCTAGGAAATATATATATACTATATCATACGTATATTATCATATATATATATAAATACACGTTAAAGTACATATAGGTAATCCAGCAGTTATATTGAAGAGTTCGTCGAACCCGTAACACGTAGTATATAACTATATAGCGGCATGGTAAAAAATTGCTCTCTCTCTATCTATTTATATATAAACATATTACCAATACGATCATATATTTCGTATACGTTTTAAAAGTACATAAAACCTTACTCATAGTATACCTACTATGTAATCTTATATACTTGATATTTATCATACGGTATAATTACGTAAACAGTAGACTGACATATATATATATATATACCACCATTTGTTTTAAAAGCCATAATAGTCACTGATGTATATGTATATACATGGCGTTGATCATGGATTAGAGTCCTTGATGATAGCGTGAGTGCGTGAGATCGATATAACATACCTATATATACATAGTCGTTGGTTAGGCACCCACATTCATTAAGGATGTGGTTTACTGTCAGGGGTAAATGCCAGTAGTTGGATTCATAGGTCATAGACACAGGCAGTAATGTACTATCGAATGATAACGATGATAGTAATTCTTTATCATTCCGTTCTCCATTCTCCAGTATCACGTTACGTATACGCTATCGAGACTCCTTGAAACGCGAAATCGTATGGATTAATTTGACACCCCTGTGACCTCACGAATAGAACGTTGACCCCCCCCCCCCCCCGAGTGCCATCTGTCGGGATTGGCACGAAGATCCTTCAGAGGGTTTTTGCACTAGTAGCAAATATTAATTTCAACCCACACGTGATACAAATTTAACTTTCTCATCGGGTTCGTCGCCCTGGAACCAGCTATTGTATGGGATCCTTATCGTTTAAGGGATAAATGTACGAAGTAGGTAGGGGTTGGCGGGGGAGGGGGGGGGGCGAGAAAATTAAACTTTTTTCTTCCTTTTCTAAGGATTTTCCTCGTGATCGTACCTTTCCCCGAGAGGGAGGGAGGGAAGGGCAAAAAATTCCCTTGTTCGGCTCTCGCTACGTCATCCCCTCTTCTTAGATACCTGGATAATTTTTTGTTGTTGCTCCTCCTAAGGGTAGTTTATACGTATACCGGGATATATATGTACATCTACTTCACTGTTGGACTGGATTTCCGAATGAGCTCAAGAGCGACGGGGGCCATAAGGGGTTGTCACGGGGTTGAGCTCTCTCTGGCTTAGTCTAGGGGGATGGTTATATACTAGCGCGGACCAAGCTTACCGAGAAATTGCTATACCCAAGCGAAGAGAACGTTTCCGTGTATCGTTCTTATTTCCTCAGTCAACCGGGAAATAAGAATTTCTTGGGTTAAAGAAAAACGATGGGAAAACGGCAAGTCGCGTTTCGCTTCATCACAGTGCGCGTGGTCGTGTATAACGTCGGGTACATGTGCACAAGCCCGTATAAGTGTACTGCTCCTGTTTTTTTTCAACGTATCACCCCCCTCCCGCCCTCTACTTTTCCCATTCGTGTTAGCAGCTCATCCGCCATAGCTACTCGTAGCTGCTCAACACGAGATCCTGGACGACGCTTTTTTTTTTAACACTGCTTTGCCTGATTCACTCGCATCTGCATAGACGTAACTGCGAAAACTTCCCGTATGCGTTCGTTATGTTAACGCTGCGTATCTCCATCGGAATTGTTCGTACAGTTACACGCGTAGTCCTGGTGATGGATACTTGGTAAAGGAGAAAATGGCAACGCGATTAAAGTCATTTTAACAGTCGTACAATTTTCACGATTAATCATCGAAAAGGTTTGACTACACTTGTACCCAATGGAACAGGATAGAGAATTTGGTCTGAGGGTCTTCCTATACTCGTTGAAGAGAAATTCAGGTCTGAGGTATCTCTGTCTTGCTCTTGTGCACGGGAGCCACTATAAGTTCATCTCTCTCGCACTCGCTACGAGCATAGAAAAGCCGTAATTTCTTTTATGGGGGGGATCCTTTCGGATCTTCTCAGTTTCTACGTTTGGCCTCGGGTCTTATGTATAGATTGCCAGTGAACATTGGAAAGCGTTTTATGACAGCTGTCAAATTTTCCATACCCGTGTATACCTTTCGAGCATGTGAAATAAGCTGGGTCCACCACATTTGATTTTTTCAACCGGAACTGTCGCATAATCTAGGACTAATTTAGGACTAATTTTGAACCCCATATTTGAGTTTAGGGCTCACCCTCTTAGGAGGTGGATGTGTGGTGGATCCAGCTTGGGCCCTGACTGGGTCCACCATACTCGTCACTCATCTGTAATGAGAACCTCGACTTATTATATATCAGAATTTTGGGCTATTTAAAGGCTGTCGAATGCGCCTAATTGCAATTAAATCGGACCACCCTTTCTAAAAACAACCCAGAAAAACGAGTGTGGTGAACCCAGCTTGGATCCAAACTGGGTCCACCACACATTCACCCCTAAGGGATTGAGCCCTAAAATGAAATATGGGGTCCAAAATTAGCCCTAAATTAGCCCTAGATTATACAATAGTTCAAGTTGAAAAAATCAAATGTGGTGGACCCAGCTTATTTCACATCTTTCGAGCTGGATATCACTGTGTACGTTTCCACGTGTTGAAGGGTGAAAACGGATAAGGGTTTAAGTAACCGTTATCAAGAGAGCAAACAATGTGTGTGTGTGTATGTTCGCTAGACTGGTGGTCGATTTTCAGGCTACATTGGTAGCGAATTTTCCGAGAGGAAATGGAGGTGGAAAATCGAGGATCGCCGGTCTCGCGTCCAAACCGTAATCCCCGCTTGAACTATCTCGAGTCGACCCCTAATCCGTGCGCGACCAACCCCAACGCTCGCGTCCCTGAAAAATAATTGCGTGTTATTATCGCAACTGGGTTAAATTTCTCATTAAAATAACTATAACCTCTTCTACTCTCCGCTGGCACCAGCCTCTAGTGCTCTGGCCTATCGTCTCATCCCCAATCAGTTCTACCTGCTACCCTCCCCCCGCCGTTCCTCCTTCTCCTCCCGCGTCGAGATAAGCCACTTCCGGCAGTCTCGCGGAATTTCCAACCCCCTTCGCCCAAACACTTTAAGCCCCTATCGCGCCAATTAAAATAGCTCGCTGCCAACTAACCAACCCCCCCCTCCCTCCCCTCCCTCTATTTGGCTGCTACCCTTTAAATGTCTGCGCCTCGCCCTTCTTAATGCCGCCTATGTAAACTCCGCTCCTATTTTCATCCCTCGCGTGTTGCGGATCCCTCGGATTCCGATGCCGCGAGAGTGGCATTACGCTTCCGGGGTTGCCCACCCTTGTGATGGTATTTTTTTAAGCGTTTTTATACACCCTGATTTTCTACCCTTAGCCTCTCGATGCGAACCTCCTGGGATCTCGTTATTATGATTATATACGTGAAATCTCGAAATGTTCGATTTTTTTTTGTTACGCGTGTCAGTCGACGAGATTTACTTGGAATTTGAGAATTTTTAAATTCTTACGTTGTTTGCTCTTTTTTATGGTATTTTCCACAATTCAAGGATTTACGTACAGGCATCCGTGATGGGTGTGCAAAACCACAGTAATCGATATAGAATGCCACGTTGTTCTGAATAGAAAAACGAGCAAATACTGTGAGCGATTTGCATAGAATGATATATATGCATTAGCGTATTTCGGTAGATCTTAGAACTCCATGAAATTCCGCGAATCGTGCCAATTCCAGTGATTATCACATTCTGCAGACTCCGTTTCAAAGTCGTTGCATAATCCCTTCACATAGTTGCAGTGCCATTGCAAATTCATATGTATTACGTAATTTTTCTAGTTATAAACAAGAAAAACAAAAACGCCAATGTCAAAGTTCGTCCAGAGGCAAGTCCCCTCCCCCCCCCCCACTCTCTCTCTCTCTACCGGTGGCAACTTCCAGAGGGACATCCGTCTATTCGAAACGCAACGTCGACTCGAGAGGGGTCGTTTCCGGTTGGGAGTTTTCAAGCAGGACCCATCTATTCAGCGTTGAACAATAAAATGGCATAGACAATATAAGAAGAGAGAGAGGCATTGTCGCCGGTTCAGAAATTGAGACACGAAGCAGCGAAAGGGCGGATGAGTCGGTGAGAGAGTGTAAGAGGCGAGAGTAATTGATTGTGTGTAGATGAATAACTGATATGTATTAGTGAGTCACTGTATATTCAGGTACACGAGGAGGTGAAAGAAATAACCAAAATTGATACGTGGAACAAAGGCGGAGACGAAGTTTAGGTTAGTCGTTGGTGGGTCATAGGTCGAATAGATACTTGGACGACTGGGCGACAAGGTGAGAAAAATAGGTGGCAGAACTAAATTGTAGCTTCGATTGAAATTCTTTTAGACCACATGACTCGAGAATCCTGGCGAATCCCATCTCGGTTTAACCTTTTTTTCTTTCGAGGAAGATGAAGGGGCTGAAAAGCGGAAAGAGACGCGTGACTTTACTTACATCCCTCTCAGCATGGGAGGTTCTCTGATACTGCCCCGGGGATTCCCCGCAGTCCTCATACCGGGCTCGCGTGCTACTGCTGATTAACTCTCTGGGATTCCCCGTATTCGTCGAGGAATTCACGTGGATTTTACAGAACGCGCTAGTCAAGATTCTTGGCGGTAAATTCAAACGTGAACGTTGCGCCTCGACGCTCAGGACGAGAAGGAGCCGGTAGAAACGGCTTCGTATGCATTTAATTTTTTTCTTTTATCTTTTCTTTTTTCTTCTCTCATTTCGCACCCCCCTTTCTTTTTATTTCTGTCTTTTAATTCTTCCTCGTACCATCCTCCCTCTTTCACTCGTCCCGCCGACTTTCTCCGAGCCTTTTCAACGCTCTTCAGGTCCGCTCGTTTCTTTGGACTACGACGGGCGTCGCGACGCGTCCGCTGAATGGCGTTCGCGCTCTCAGTGCTCGCCCGTGTAACGCGTGGCCCGGCAGACAGGCTTCAGTCACTGCTGACAAGACGACGAGGGATGAGGACGTCCGGAGAGAATACTCGTGAATTCAACTGGGGGGGGGGGGGGGGGGGGTAAAATAAGAAACGGGTGAAAAACATGCGAACGACGCTTCCTATTTGACGCCGTCCGACGTCGCGTCCTCTGAATGGCTCTTACTACTTGATGGTACCGCCAACTGATACCAGGAGCAGCACTGGTATCGATGGTCTCGAACTTAGAATAACATATTTCAAAGATAAGTAAAAAGGGAGTGACAAAGTTAGAGTTAAATAAATAATGATTTCCCAACTATTACGTCACTGTCCTTAATACAGGCACCGTATACTCGCCATCCCCTGCTCGCCCCTAACCCTCTCTCTATTCCTTTGCCGTTGTGACAGCCCTTAATTTATAATTGAAATTAATCTCCTGCAGTCTGTCTTTAAGCTCATATATATATACATAACGTCCGCCACTAAAGTGCTCCATCATACATTTTGAGCTAGTAGCCAGATTCATAACGTATTAAAAAAAGAGCTAGAAACCACCGTACCGCAGTTATTTCGCTGCGTACCGCAAGTTTCCTGGTTTTGGTTAATTTATTTCTTTTTCCACTCCTCCTCGCCCGCCCACTTACCTCCCCGAATACTCCGACTCTTCTCGCGCGCAGTTTCACTTCCAGCGAGCGGTGCGCCTTGTGACGAGGCGTTGACGAACGATTATAATTGTTTTTAAACGCGCGATTTTCCATGACGCATGACTGGCAGGAAATATTAACGCGGCAATTGGTCCGGCTTACGACCCTCCAAAAATTCGTACGAGCAACCTGTTAATAATGCTCTAATTAATTAGCCACTCGCGCCCAGGGGTTGTCCGATTAGTATGATTCAGCCGACATATTTTTTTCTTACCTCCTTTTTACCCCCCTACGCACCTACGCACCTGACCCCTCTGTATCGGTAATAAAATGACCGTCTTTACCTTCTTCGAACCCTCTCTATTTCATCCCCTAAACGAATTTAAAAGCTCGAGCATCGCAGCCAACCGAGCCCTTTGCGACCCTCAAACTCTATTATTAACCCAGCAATTGCTGCCTGTCAAATGGTGTTTCAGTATATTTACTTCGATCTAAGTGTTGTTTCCCTGAGTAGATTGGGACTCCGGTTGGTCCCTTCCGGAGGGTTGAAGTTTCTAGAAGCCGCAAGGTACTTATCGTTAAGGTCCAAGTGGGGGATATCGTCCCAGCGAGTCCAAGTGTCTCATTATCAAACTACCTTAAAACCATCCCCTAGCCTCTATAACTAGCCTATCTCCATTAGTCGCCATTACTCCCTGTACCAAGACCGGACTCTGTGGACTGGTGAAATTCCCAGCCGAGGAAACGTTTGAGCTAGCAGCAGGTGCGGGTCTTTACTTTGCGACGCCCTCGCACTTTATATTCGGATGGGATTGCGTGGGTGGATCCACAATTAGCTAATAGTCGCGTCCAGCGTTGGGATTAATAAATTGACATTGTGCCAGCCGTAGGAAATATTTCTCTTTTGTCTGGATTCGCGCGTTCAACTTTTTGCTTCGTTGTTAGACCGCCCCAAAAATGAATGGACCATTAGGAACACAGTCGTACTATCTTGTATACAAGACTATCTAGATCGTATTTCTTGGCTCGTACGAATTCTTTCGAAATTTAATGCCCGTGCCGGAGACGTCGCGTTCTAGAAACTCGAGCCTGAGTTATCGCGGCGACGATGGGCGCCGGACACTGATCAATCGGGATGGTAAAATTTTTGTCCGGCATTATTTATTGTCGGCCATAATCGTTCGTTTTCTGCCTTTCGAGGGATTATGGCTTCATTGCATATTGGCTCGTTAATACTGCAGGATAATACCCGCCTACGGGATATCGCGACTTTGGCTCTGCTTATCGGCAAATGGAATTCTTAACGAACCGACAAACCGGAATGGCTTTCATGAATATATTCCTTTAGAGGTAATGGATGGACTGATAATATCGAATTTGCGAAATTCTTCGGATTCTCTTGAACGCGCGTTATTTTACTGGGACATGGAGATAGTTGACTGTCGAGGGTTCGTTAACAATAATCGCGCCACCGTTACGTAGTGCTGGGAAAAGTCGTGAACCAGGAACGGGAAGTAGAGGTTCGTGTCCTTTGTACGTGGGTTGAAAGCCTCTTGGGAATTTTGTAAGCCGTGGAGGGTTCTTGTTTAGGGGAGTGGTAAGTGAAGTTTGCGGTTTGCTCGGTCGGTAATTTACCATCTCCGTATCCCGTGGAGATGCCTGCATTACCGATCGGTAAGTCCTTGGAACTTCCAACCCCTGCCGAGGGATGGACTCGTTCAATACGACATAGTCGGTTATTTTTTTCTTTTTCATGGAATTTCACGAAATTCCTTGGCTCCTTAAAACGAATTGAATATTTTTTCTTTTAGTCTTGTATTTTTTTTTCTGTTCTCTAATTTGTCCCCATTCCACATCACTCGGATACGAATCATCGCTATTTCACTTTACCAAGCTCTTCTGTCATTCCGCTTATAGATCCCGTCGGTATTGCGTATAAACCTCAAGAGCCGAAGATCGGATCGCAGCAAGAGCATCGCCCGAAGTGCCGAGATTGGCTATAAATAATCGCATCTGGAAATACACGGCTCGTAAAATGCCAATCAGCCAAACCCTTCTCCTCCTCTCTGTCACTCTCCCGATCTCTTCGCCTCTCTCCTACTCCGTTACCAATTTCGGGGGGGTACAATCAAAACAAAAAATGCCTCGGCACGTGCTACCAGACGCCTACCGTAAGCGCTCCCTGTTAAGACCCTCCCCTCCTCGATACGCCCGAATCACTATCGATCGCGATATTTTTACCTTGAATCTTGCCACTTTTTGATTTACAACCCTGACAGCCTCGGATTCCTCGTAACTCCAACAATTGGCAACACTGTAGTCACGATTCTCAGATCAGTCTATATATATACCCGGTACCCCCTCTACCTCCCCTCCCTCCAGAATAAAAAAATATTTCTTTATACCCTGTCAACTTTGCCTTACGTTATGGATCTAGCGGGGAGGGTTGGCTATTTCTTTGTCACGTGACACGTACACAAGAATTCTCGGTCGTAGTCGTCGCCCTTTCGTACTTTGACCTCAGCATCTTATTTTGTTGATTTCCTCTTCCAACCTATACATACATATATATATATATATATATATATATATATCGGTGCATAGGAAGGAGATGCTGGAGTACCATGATTGTTATAAGGGGTCGAGGATGCTGGCTGAAAGGATACCGAACGGTAGCGAAGATAAGGGTGGTTGCCAGAAGGGTAGTGGTAGGAACGACTAGTAGTAACAGGGTTGTAGTGTACGAGAAGGCTTTGGTAACAATCTGGCCGTGATATCTCCGACAAGGCATCATAAATTGTATCTAACCGAGTGAATCGGTACCGCAACTGTGCCGGCCTCTGTTATTGGCTCCGATGGGAACATTGCGTGATTCCGCTGTCGATACGAGCTATGGATAACTGCCAGACTAGGAGGGAGAGAGAGAGAGAGAGAGAGAGAGGGAGAACGAAGAAAAAGGTCGAACATACAGAAAACGATATAGAATCGAAGAAGAATCCTAGAATCGATAACTACGTGGTATCAACAAATTTAAGTGCCGTGTGAACGTACCTTTAACCCTGAGAATGATTTGTATAAATTATTAAAAAAAAAAATCCAGATACCTCCGTTATAAAATTACAATCAGGTACCAAGACTCGGTTAAACATGACCTTTGACATGTCACATGGTCGAATGGTAACTACTGAATTTTCCACTTGCATATAACAGTTGGCTAGACTCCTCCAAGAGAACCGAGGTAGACCGTGGAAACTATACCTATATAGATATTTGACTTGGTAGCTATAGATATACTGTTCAGGTATACCAACCCCAGAAGGGCGCAGCGCAAACGGTAAATGGTAAATCGCGAACGGCCAAGATCGGAATTGTCGGGCTGCACGCATTCGCGTCACGCAGAGTACTGCCTGGCACGGCGCGTCTGACACAATCCAGCTTCTACTACTTGGAATACCATTGGCTTCCAGCCCTTCGCCATCCGCCACCCTTCGACCACCGTACTGATTCTAGGGAGGGACTCGAGCCGATCTTTGATCAAAACAAAAAAAATTAAAAATTATAATTTAAGGTATGATGATTTTTTTTTTATATAACCTTCGTATCTCTGGTTCGGCCCATGAAAAATTGATAGAAAAAAGGTATCCATGGTGATTAAGGGCTAATTTTCAATTTTCGCATAGATTAAGGATCTATGCGTATTGTTACGTAATGATCGCGAACTTAGGTTAGTCCCAGTGAAAATTGATTCTTTATATACAAATGTACATAGCTGTCGACTGGAAATTCGTGAAAAAGAAATTTTCCATGGAAACACGAACGACCCGACGGCTATGCTCTGGGAAGCCTTGGATTTACGCGAGTCCCAAGATTTATAGGTTCAATTTCCGTGACGTTTAAAGCGACCTCCTAGCGATTTCCGGGGACTTCGGCAATGCGAATACGTGAATCGTGCACCTGGCCACGACATGCTTCTTCTTTTCGAATCTACATCCGATAATCTATTGGCAAGCGAATCCCTCGAGGAAATGCAAACACGAAATAAATAGCTGAAAAATTTTGATTTTTCTTGAGAAAAATTTCTCTCCAAGTACATGCTTACCCGAATAAACTGTCTACCTATACATTTCCCACGGGGTATGTTCATAGCCATAGAAAATTTTAAATAATATCCAATTAGCAGGTTTTTAAGTGAACGTCGAAAAGTGTGGAGGAATGCCCTTGAAAAAAAAAATGAAAATTTCAAATTTTTATTTATATACTTCCTCCTCCCATACATACTGCAGGACTTTCACATACGTACTTAAATGCCCACCGTGTATGGTATTCATGTATTATATACAGGGTGGAAGAGTCAGTAAGAACGTATACATACAGTAATATCCATAACCTTTTCTCGGCCATTCACGCTATAGCTTCTCCCTTTCAGTCTCCCTCGCAGCTCAATTCTCAATGCACTTTCTGGCTACGATGTTACGTAACACGAAGTTAGTTTAATGCAGTATTCATTACGACTGCTCCTCCAGACTCTGGAGATGAAGGAAGGAAGTGGAAAGACTCGTCCGCGAATGGGTACGCGGATTACGTGCTAGACTGCGTAAGTACGCAGATCCGGAAGGTGGCTTATTTATACAGCTACTTTCATAAGCCAAGTCCCGGTATCCGTGTAACGAGACTTTTTGAGTCGACTAAGCATCCCTGTACCGATTGTGGGTATAATATCGCGAAACTTTTCATCAGAAATTTTCTCAAGAAATTTTCGAACCCCCTCCCATTGGCATTGGCGAATAAAATTAATCACGTAGTTTCCGGTAACTCGGCGACCTCCCAAGCTGGCGGTTGAAGTTGAAGTGGATTTAAAAAAAATGTATACAAGTGATTTCATTGGCAACAGGGCTTGTCTCGTTGAGGTCTTCGGATCTTGGTCACATAATTATCCGGATATCCGGTTGTCGTGAAACACGCGTACGGAGTCTCTCGCCGTGCACGTGTGTAATTCTAAATCGAATTAGTAAAGAGAACCACCCCTGAAACAAAGCCACCCTTATGGGTAAACGAGAGAGAGGGCGCTCCGTGTATGTATATACTGAACAGTGGGTGTAAGGGAGAGAGAGCCGTAGCCGCAGCCAGCGTTATTACTGTCCACCCGGTGTAATTAGTTTGGCAAACTAAACCAAACAGAAGCCCCTCCCACCTCTAGCATTGCGGTGGAGCCGGGAATCCCGCAGCGGAATGGCCGCGCTAAATCCACGGTGCTTTTCAGCCACGCGATCTCCGTGGAATATGCATTCCCTGTATTCCTGTCCGAGGGCACCAGGTAGCATTGTGCACACAGGGATTGTCCTCGATGGCGGCACATTCTAAGGGTATTCCGTGATAACAGGGTTGTAATCATTGATCTTCGTAACGAAGTAAAAAGTGTGAAAATAATTAAGTGCGAAAAGGGAGAAAGATAGAAATTGGTTCAGAAGAAGAAAAAGAATCTTTTTTCAGTCCTCAGGGGGTGGCAACTTTTTCACTCGTTATCGCAAGAGCGATTTCGTAAACCGGAAGTTCGATGGAAAAGATCCAGATGACAATAGGGAACGCGCGCACGAATTTTCCAAACCGGAAGTTCGACTTCATAGAGTACCTCCTCTCTATCTCTCTCCTCGTCATCGCCACCACCCCCCGGGGTCACCCTCTCTTCGATATCCCTGGGACTTTCTCGCTGTGTACCCCTCCCCGCCGGCCCCCCTTACCTCCTCCTCAACTCTCTAGCGAACGACAATGGTAATGGGAATAGTAACGATCCAGGGTAAAAGTCCTCTCGGGCAGGAAGCAGCCGGCCGCCGCTGATACTCCTTGCCCTCCTCTGTGCATTATGCACCCTGGGGTTGCCAGGGGTGCTGGGAGTAACAACCAACACCTTCTGCGAGTATCTCCAAGCGGTGCAAGAGGGATAGGAGGACGCGTGCACTAAGAGTCGAGGCGCGAATTGGATCAGCCTTGAGGGGTTTGCACGTGCATTTGGTTAATGGTGATGGGGATGAAAAAAAAAAGAAAAAAAATGAACCAAGTTATCGCGAAACGATACGTCGGCAATGGAGGATCCGATGTTCCTTGATATTAAAGCGTACGGTTGCATTGATGACTACGATGGCAGGATGGGAAAGGGGGGGGGGGGGGGGTGTTTCTGTGGTAAAAGGAGGAAAGGGGCGGAAACACAGGAATTACGTCGGATGACGAAATTCCCAACGCAAAAACCGCGTCTCCAGGGAGGGAGGAAGGGGGGGGGGGCAAACGGACGCGACGTCGACGATGCAAATTGAATTTACGTAATAAACTTGCATGGCCGGAGAACAGGTTTCAGGGGGTCTGACGCGGGGGGGAGTTTGTGTCTATCTACCTACTGCTACCTCGGAAGCACCATAAGTGTGTTCGCCAGCCCCAGCCGTGAAACGATCCCCTTAGACCCCTCACCTTGCTTGGGGTTGAATTACAGGAACTTTGAGGAACGTGGACGTATGGATGACTGGTTTGGTTGGATGAAAAGAGGGAGGTTGGAAGAGTGCTGCGCTATGGTGGTTCACTGTTCTTATATGGGATACGGTGACACTTCCTGCGTTTTGTTCGCATCGCCATGGTGAGATGATCTGGATTGAAAATCCTGGGATTTACTATTTATCTTCTCCGGTTCCTTGCTTTGTTATTATGATTATTGCGTTTTACAGAAAAATTCAAATGAGTGGAAGAAACATTTTTTTGTATCAATTCGATAGCCTTGTATTCATATTTTTCTTATTTATTTTTTTTTTTTGAGTCTATCCAGATACTCTTCTGATATACGAGTTGTGTAACTTAATAAAGTATCTTGGTTATATGTAGCCTATAAGCGTTACTGTTGTGATACTGGAAAATCGTTTTGGCGTGGCTACCTTACTGAATAAGGTTTGACCTATTTACCTTGGACGGAAGTGAGGTTCAAGAGGGTTGGTGGGTATGGAGAGAAGGACTGGGATAGAGATAAAGAAAGAAAGAGAGAGAAAGAGAGAGGGGGGGGGAGAGAGAGAGCCCGCGCAAGCAAACGACTAGAATCTGCTTGATGATTTGGAGTCTCGCCAGCTACGTCGGTCCACAGGCCTGTTTGCTTGATATTTCACGGCGCGCTCTTGTGCGGCAAGAAAAAAAGAAAAGAAAAAGAAGAAAAAAGGAAACGAGAAATAAAACTGGCCGAAAAGAGAAGGAAAACGAAAAAGGAAATATCAGAGAACACTCTGCAATTACACTCTTGGCAATTTTGAGCCTCGTCTACCTTAATGTCAGTTCATAACCCAACTTCAAACTGTTTGCTCCGACGTCATTGCTAACTAGACGAGCGAAGTAGCGTGGCGGAGATCGAGTAAGTTGGTAGATTTTAACTGTTAGTTATCAATTTTTTTTTTTTTAATCAACATCCACTCATCGACTTAGCCATTGTTCGTCATGTCTTCCGTGGTTCATTCACGTCGGCTGAAGAATTCACGTGAATTTTCAACGGGCGACAGATTTTCGCAAGCTCGCAGAATGAGAATCGAACCGAGACAAAAGCTGGAGACTTTTGTTTCTTCCTTTGAGAAAGAGAAATGGCGGAAGACTTTGCCTACTCGCCCACATCTCTCGTACCCAATAAAGGCTCGCCTCCATTGGAAACTCCTTGGCGCTATATAATATCCTTTCTGCTTGACTGTCCTTGTCGGTCGCCGTCTCGTATCTCCGCGACTGGCTCCCTCTCTGATCGCGTTGCATAATCCACGCTGCAAACCGGGTCCCGGGCACTTTCCTGCTTCTCTAGCCCACGTCCCTTTGTCCTGGGACACACATCCGGTTTTGCATGGACTCTGAGAGAAAAAAAGGCATGAAAAAATTATCCAGATAAGTCGCGAACACGGCCAACGCCATGGGAGAGTACCTACCTAGTTTCGCATTCCACTGGATTTACCATCTACCGTTTCCACGACTTAATCTATCTTCTATTTTTTTTTTTTCCATTCCCTTTCTACCGAATCCTTATTGCCCGTACCTGTATCGCGGTATTCGCCATTCTGACTGTTTCCAAAAAAATTACACGTTTCCTCTACTAACGGACGATGAAATATTTAAAAGAACGTCTCCGTTTCTCGTATATCTCGCTACGCCGAATCCAATCACAATATAGACACGTAGAAAGAACAAAGTACACTCCGGCTCAATAAAAATCGATTTCTCCACAAACACATCATCGCACGTACTACAGAAGGAATACCGCTGTCCGAGGTCAGCGTCCTGCCAGGATCAATGTAAATTCAGTTCGCATAAAGGAATATCTTGGACTAAAATTAGTACCTTATTTCATCGTCTATATTCACCACGGAGTCACCAATTTCATAAGGCTAACCAGCCCCGGTAGTACCGAAGCACTTCAGACACGATCGCGTGAAGCCATGCTACAAATTCACCACGACGCGCCGTTCACTGTTACGAGAATGAAATTACGTGGTAAACAGTGCAAAGAAAACTATATTACATAAATCAAGTTGAATGGTAACAAAAAAAAAGAGAGAGGAATATAAAAATGGTCATAACCCCAAAGAAAATGTGAACTTAACACAAGGGTTGAGAACCCCTGTAAGGAGCGTGTGCGTGAAGCCCCCCGAAGGGATCCTCGACTAGTACGTTTCTCGTCCGCAGGGCGAACGGGGGCGTCCCCGTCTCCCCACCATCGAAGGACCCCGTGACTCGTGGCTTTCCCCCACCCCAGACCCAGCCGGTATATCCCCACTTCAATAGATTCGACGAGCGCACAGCTGCCAGCCAACGCGAGCAGGAGACGCGCAGCGACGCCGCCGTCTCTGTATTCCGTTCCTGTCCTCCCGACGGACTCTTACCTCCGTTAAAATTCCGTAGGTACATTTGTCGTGTATACAGAGTCATACACACGCGCGCGCACACCTACACATCGAAACATATATATATATATATACGTTCAGGAACATATAAACATATATATATATATACAAACGTAGAACCGAGGGGACAGAGACAAAACAGAGACACATTTTTATCACGGTAAATACAAACGCGCGATTTCTCTCCTCCGTGATACTGGCTGATCCTGTGCCTAGTGTTTTCGCGACTTCGAGTTCCTCTGGATGATTCGTAACTCCCGACGGTGACACTAACGTGAGTTACCATCCAGGATTAGGATCCTACCGTTGTGCCGTGACCGTACGTTAGACACACGAGAACCGATAGAGAGTCCCTGAGGAAGGAAGTTGTCAAGGAAGAGAGAAGAAAGAGAAGAGAGTCTCACGGGAAGAGAGAGAGAGAGAGAGAGAGAAAAAAAAAACAAATTTCGTATGGTGGTGTTGTCTACTAGTTGTGTGCCCTCTGTGTGACCTTGAACTTGATAGTGTCAGTGCCTCCAGGAGTACCCGGTGTTGTTCCATAACCCCACGTATCGCATCGTGGTCTTTATAGTGATCGGCCGTGTCGTACCCGCTGGCTCGATAAGTGTGGCTCCTCGTGATAAAGGACAGTGCCCGAAGCACGCGGTAACTGGAGAAGGATAACCAGAGTATAAAAAGGAAGCCTTCGTGGCTAAAGACTTAACGGAGGTGGTGGATATCATCTTCCCGAAGGTGGAAACCAAGCTTCGTTCTGTCTGTAGTCTAGCACGAGTGCACAGGACCAGGACGCGGCGGCATCCGCGAAGCACGGCAAGTAACCTGGAAGTGAACGTGACGCGAGATGTTTCCGTATACAACTTTCCCGGCAGTCGGGTAAGATACAAGTACACACCACTCTGTGACATCCTTAGTATTAACAACGAGTGGCGTCCATTTATACTTGCGACGTAAAACTCTTCCTCTTCTGACGATCGCTGTCCGAGGACACCCCGTCGTATTCACAACGGGTCGCCCCCTCTGTCCCTGGACCCATTAGGTTTCATACAATCAGGTTGTTTCCACGCGGCGTTCTCGTTATACACTCGTTGTTATATATATATACGTATATATTACGTTATACACATTATATTTATATATTTACATATATTAGTCTGGTTGGTTGGTTGGTTGGTTGTTTGTTGTCAGTGTCATGCTCGCGCTAGCCGGCTCCTTTCTGTGCACGCTGCATTCTCGTGGTATATACAAGCGTACGTATTTATATACAATGTATGGTAGGACGTGGTGCCGTGCGTACGGGATTCGTCGTACTTGGCCGCTTTGTTCGAACCTTCCTTTTCCTGCCCCTCACCCACCCCACCAGTTAATATCGCCGAGCATCTACGTCTCTCTTCGACACACTCGTTCACCACTGCGCTTCTCTCTTTTGCTCTACGGTTTTTTCTTCTCTCACTCCAGTCTCTCGCATTCGTTTACCACCCCCCCCCCCCCCCCCACGTGTATGTGCATCCTTCACGCACTCATGGTACAGTATCCTATATGTGTATATGTGTACCGGCCTATCCTATTTAACTACCTAGCTGAGACTACGTTTGGCCAACTTACCGTCGGTATGCGAATTTTCTATGCCGGGGTGACTCTGTCGTAGTCATGGAAACCGGGAAGAATCGTTTTTGGTTACCACTTCCGCTGCTCTTATTGGAGCACTGGACGGTTTGCCCCGCGGTTCACTATAATACATAAAGCACTTTCGGAGGACTGTTACTCGGCCTCCTGATGATGGTTTTCTTCTATTTTTTATATATTTTTTTTCGCGTAGCTTCAGCGATGGGCTCGTTCCTCGTATATCGTCTTCCACGATGCTTTCTTTGTTTCCATGGCAACGCCTCGTGGCGACAGAGGGCTGTAGTCAAGCCTGGTGATTGCGGAGAAGGGGAAACGGCAAGGGGAGAGGTAGTGAAGAGAAGCCACATAAAAGAGAAGCACAAGGGTGACGGACTCTCCCTCTCTCTCTCTCTCTCTCTCTCTCTCTCTCTCTCTCTCTCTCTCTCTCTCTCTCTCTCTCTCTCTCTCTC
>JASANN010000501.1:375239-400909 GCA_031762395.1 Calameuta pygmaea
CCTTTTGGAGGCCCCCCCCCCCCCCCCCCCGTGTCCTTCGTCGTCCTGTACCACGTGTCGGAGACCCTCTGAAAAAATTTTCTCTGGGACCTGATCATTTTTTGAAATTACCAAAAGCTGGTCCTATGCGAATCCAACACCTGTCCGATGACCGATATGGTATTGAGGAGAGTTGGTCAAGATTCTAGGGGATGAAAATGGGATTGGAATTTATACGTTGGCAATTGTGTGTCGTAAGTCGCTGGTAACTGAGGAGGGGTGAAACTTAGCGTCGTCAATCTAATTATGTTATTAGAAGCCACAGAGTGGAACTGGCCTCCCCTATTTTTTTTTAGCTCGACTGAAACCTGCCAAGGTTTACTTCATCCCCTACTGTCTATCGTATCTATGACCCGGATTCGAAGGTCTTCTTCAGCTGTTTTCTGGGGCTGCTTTTACGCGGCTTCCTCTACTGCCTCTTTGCAGGAAGGAGGGAGGCCGTTCCTACAGGGGTGTGTCTTTGGTATATTTTTTTAGCTTTCTCCGCATCGAGGATATCCTTCGCTGGCCTTCGTCGTACATATCTACCCCTTTTTGTGAAAGTAGCGAGGATCTGTGTAATACAACCCCTCGTACTGGGGTTGCATTCTAGTCGCTCAAGTTGTAGAGGGGAACAAGTGTCAGACGTTGCGGAGGGTTCAGCATTACCAAGGTTAAAAATAGACTCCGGATAAAGAATATAGCAGAAGAAAGAAGTAGTAGTGAAACTACCCTTAAGAGTTGCGAGGAGAAGGGATGCTTTTCGTGACTTTTGAAAATTCTTTAACGAGTTTCGAAAACATTCAGTGTTGTATTGGATTTAAATAGTTTTATTCTCAGGGCTGAAATATTGTTTCGCCGGCGGTAAGAATTGGTGGGACTCGTAAGGGTGGGAAAGCAGGGGATGCCTTAAAATTAAGAATAAGAAATATATAATGACAGATAGTTACGAGAGCGTAATAATGTCTCTTGCGCCCGTGGGAAAATTGAAGGCGGTCCTGAGCACCCTTGCATTTTGCAGGCTCTGTCTGGCCGCGCAGAGAGTATTGATCTGGGGGATGATTTTTAAGACAAAGTTCCCGCCAAACTCCACAGATGGCACCACAGCCTGCTACCCGAGAGACCCCTTGAAATTCTCATAGGGTTTCCAGTGCGTCTAGCTCTCGGAACGCGCGCGCCAGGGCAAAGCAACGTTCCTCTTGTAAAATTCATTTCCTTTTAATTGGCAGCTGCCCGAAATACACCCTTATGAGCGAGGTACGAGCTCTCGCACGCTCTGGGCTCTCTTTACCAACCCTTTTCTCAGCGTGGCCTCTCTTTCATCCCCCATGGAGGAAGAACGGTACCCAGGTCTATCGATCGTATTTTCTCCTTGGTCCACCGGATCCATGCATAAGATTTCTCTGTTTGGGCATCCCTTAACACCTCGCCCTAATCGAAAAACTTTCCCTCCTCCTACTCCCCTTCATATAGGAGTAGAATTGCATACTCGGTGGCAAATTCGAAAGGGGTGTCAGTTTATTTTATCTTCCCTCAAAATCGTCTGGAAAGCTTAATTAAGATGCCACGATGATCAGTACCCCCCCCCCCCCCGACCTAATGCTTTTTTTCATCCTCCGCAGGGTTGTTGACCAAGGTAGCGACGGTTGTGGGGGGGGGGGGGGGGGGTAGTGGATGACGAATCGAAGGTATCGAAGAAAAATCGAAAGTTAGGTTAGAGGAGAAAAAGGTGTCAGGGCGACGAAGGGGGTGCGCGTGAGCATGCGTGTATGTGTGCGTGTGCCTAAGGGTGGCAGGAAGACGGGGAGGATGTAGCCTAGGGGTAGCTCCGGAGGAAGCGTCCGGGCTCTAGGGGTTGCTACAAATCCACAATACACTCTCCGCGCACCCTCCTCCTAGGTTGCAGCGTGCGCCCCCCCCCGATCCTCCTTCCCTCACTTTCACGGTGTGGGGGTTGAAAACTGCTTGGACGGCTGAGGGACCGAAGCTGAAAGGGGATATGGTACGTTCGGGGTATGAGATCAGACGCTTCACTGTGAGGTTCTCAACCCCAAAGTTTCAGATCGAGCCATACAGATTGACTGAATGGGTGCCTGGATGGTGGTTGGCAGGCCTGCCTGGTGGTTGGCTGACGCACTGGCCTAGGGGTAGTTTAGGGAAAATCGGAGCGAGAGAAGTCGACGTTCGTTAAACGCATACACGTTATATACGCAGTACGCATTAAGGTATCCCTCCCTCTCTCTGCCCCCTATGCAGAACGGGAAGAGGTTCTCAACCCATATTCCTGAAACGGGGTCGTTAAACGAAGGCATTAAACACCAAACGTTTCTCGAGGGCTGTCATTTCTGCGCGAGGGTGGGTTTCAAGAGGGATGCTGGAAATTCCAAGGAGATGATGGCGGTACGAGATCAGACGGCACAAGGGTTCTCAACCTAAGCTTTGTATTAATTTTTCTACATTTTTCTTCTCAAATGAAAAGCGATACTACCCTTCGTTCACTGATCACACGCAAACGCGTTTACGAATGGGTATTTCGAAAATGGTGGAAATTCCACTTTTTTTTTTTAAATTGGTCTAATAATACTACAGGAAGTTTAACCACTTATCCTAATTTCGTACATGCTTCGTGTATACACGTACTCGAGCAACGTTGGATCGTTTTCCCATAATCCCGTATCACGTATCGCATTAATAATGGCCGCCTTTATCGCGGTACGTTTCGATCGTTAATCAAACAATTAGCCACGTTTATATAGTTAAGTCAGTAACGACGGGAGTGGCACGCTGATCGATCGTATTTTCGTATACAGTTTGCACGTATAATTTCTGCCTAAAGTTTTCCTATTATTTTTTTAAGTTTATTAATTATAAAGCGCGATTATATTTCTCTTTTTTTTTTCCTTCTCCGCCATTCCCTCCCTCTCTCTCGCTCTCGTGATCGCCCTTGAAAATTTATTCATTAGACACTCCCTCCCCCCGGCCCTCCTCCTCACGTAATATCAGTAAAACGACTTCCGCGCAATTAGACCGCGGAACAACGTAATTATCCAAATGAAATTCAGCAACGAAATTATTTTTTTTAACCAAAAAATCTTGAATGACAATATCCTCACAATTGTTCCGCAACCCTAAGGGATGTTCATGTTAATGGTTGCGGGGGTGTTTTCCCGGGGAGGTGGGGGGGTGGTCAGGAAAAAAAAATGTAGTCCTCAGTATCTTTACACTATAAGAAAAACAGTCTCGATGTTTAGAAGTAGATCAAGCAACTATTTCTTTAATTTATTTTTTTTGTAATTTAATTTTTTACCACTTTTTTCCTTCTAAATCCTACTCATTCCATCTTCTTGTGTTAATCAACAAATAATCCTGACGTTTCTCTCTACTCCTATATGCATACCCGTATCGTCCAAAATTAAAAAGTATTTTTTTTTTCTTTAAATTTAATCCAAAAATGCCTTTTACCGTTCTATAATCTTCATATAGAGCACGTAGTGTATATATAAAAGTACGTGGCCACAGCATATCTAGAACTCTAGAGAAGATGCTACTTATACCAGTCAGCAGAGAGCATCCTGATTGTTTATTTGGTCGTGCCCTACTAGGTACATATATGTATACATATATTATATATATTTACATATAATATCATTACAGCACATTTCATACTCGTTTCATACGTATATATATACACTGCATATATATATATATATATATGAGAACATGTACCTATGTACTCTTATACATATGTAATCGACGTAGTAGAACTTTAATATACACGAGCCATATGTGTCAAGTGTGCACCCACCGTATTCACATACAGTAAACAGCCATATAACATATTGACTGGCATATATGTACCTATGTCGTATATGTATTTCTTATATAGACACAAAATTACGTAAATACTTGATATTTCGTTCAGTTTTTTTTTTTTACGCTCACGTGTACGAACGTACGCGTAAAAAGAAAGATACGTATGTTTAATAGTTGCCTCTGCTCACTTGTCGATACACTAGGCCAATGAGCAAAATATCTATATATATATATATATATATATATATATAAAATTACTGAAGTTTCAAATATACGTGTAATTAAGTAGTGAAGCTCGTTTACGTATACTAGACACTAATTGCAATGAGGTGAAGAAATATTTTGAAAAACAAAAATATATATATACATACAGCCTTAAGAAAATAATACAGTGGACTCTGGGCCTGGTCGAATTTTTTTTTTTTATATGAAAAATTAAATACTCTTAAGAGGAAGTGTAATTTTTGAGTATATATATATATATTTTTTATTTTTCGAGTAAAACGTTAATAAGACTCATGGCGCTGAGTGCACTGTGTATAGGGAACGAGACACGTAACGCACCGTAGCTAGAGCTCTGATCGGTTTTTTTTTTTTTCTTGAATTTTGTCGCATACTTTTATTTAACAATTATTTTCTCGTATTCTCTTTCTCTGTCTCTCTCTATTTCTCTCACGCAATTTGTTTCTCTGCGTTATCTCCTCTTTCTTCATGTAGTAGCTTCGAAGACGAGAGAAAACGGAAAAGCGGTATATATGTGCCGTTGGTGGAGGCGTCCAGGTTGCGCGAAACCGGATCGGCACGAGCTCTCTGCTATAGTTAAAAAAAAATATATATACATATAAAAATTTGTCTGTACTCTTGGACCGAGCAGATTGATGATATATTTATTATATAATATTAGTATATAGGATGTGTAAGGTACGAGGAGTGTGGCGATGACGTATCATTTGATATACGTAGATACAGATAAGTATAATAATACGTGCTAGCGTAACACTAGGTAATAGACTAATCCTCTAGATACAGTGATTATAGTTAATAATTGTTATTAGTTATTAATTAAATAAAATTATTATATAACATTAATCGTGTACTGAAATAATTAGCGTACTCATTGACAATAGTATATAGGTAGGTATCTTCTGGCGCGCATTGTAATATACCGGGTTGTACCTAATATTCGGAAGCAGTAAAAAAGCTCGTGCCGATCCAATCGGCTCTGGGATTTGGACCCTGGACTCCACGGGCTTCTCGGATACGGCTTCTCCGTCGGTTCCGGGACTCCCAATAAATTAACCTACGTGACCTTCATTTTCCAGGACGCGGGAAACACGTCGGCCCGATTCGTGGATATGGCGCGAAATTTAAAATGGGCGAGAACCGAGTGTACAGAGAGAGCGCTACCTATTGCGAGAAAGAGCAAAATCGATCGATAGCGCTATCTGTGAGGGCGCGCTGCGTACTACTCCTCGGCCTTTACGCAGGTCTGCTGCGCGTACGTAAGGGAATAAAGGGAACGAAGGAAGGAATGGCGGAGATAATGAGAAGGAGCGAGAGGAGAAGTAAATGGAAGAAGGAAAGAGTGAAATGGAGGAGAAGAGTACGGGCAGCAGGCAGAGGAGGGCGAACGATAAGAGAGAAACGCGGGTGAAGATTACGAAAATGGGGAGGAGGCGGATGGCGAGAGAAGGAAAATGAAAAGAAGAATTAAAGAGCGAGAGAGAGGCTCCCGTCTGGAAGATGGAAAACGATGCGAGAGAAGAGGATAAGAATAGGGGGGATGGATCCTCGAAAGAAATTCTCTCTTGTTGTCTGACTCATTGAACACACCTTTCACTCTGCTCTCTTTGTGTACCCTTCACACTCTTCCTATCCTTTCTCTTGAATCCCCCTCACCATCCTCGTACTCCCCCTTAGCCCCACCCTTCATCAACCCTTCCCATGTTCCTTGTTCAGCCCCCCCCCCCCTCACTTCCTACCTCTGCCCCATCCACTGTTTTTTTTCTATGTAATTTTCTCTCCTCTTTTCCTTTTACCTTATCTTTTTTCATGCTATCCCTATCCGTTTGCTCTATATAAATATTTATCATCCTCTTTCTCGGGCTCGCTAATCCAATTTCGATCGAGCACAGCCACCGTATCCGCTTCTTTCGCCCATCTTCGCTCTTACACGCAGTCCACTTTTTCGCACTCGATTCTTAGCGCGAATTTTTTTCCTTTTTTCTTACGCGCGGTACGCCTTACTCGTCGAGCTTCCTTTTTCGTTCTTTTTTGTTTTGTTTCTTCCGTTGAGTGAAACAACACGAGAGATATGGGGGTTGATGAAGGGGAATTGCCCGTAAAAGAAAATAAAAACCCCCTCGTCTTCGTCGTCCCTTACGTACGTAAAGCTTCTCGCCATCTCAATCCAGAAGCCCGTGTATGCTTTTCTTTTCTTTTCCTCTCGTCATCCGCCCTCCTCCTCGTTCTGTCTCTCTTTTTTTCAAGGATGCAGGATCTCTAATCGCTGATCGATCGAGCTCTGCTATAATGCCAATGGACCATCGTGCTAGGATACGATACCTGCTGGACGCAACGACGAGACACAGTCCCTAATACGCAATCTCTCTGCAGGTAAAGAATAATGGCGAAAGCAAATTAGGAACGGCGGCAGAAAAAGTTGATGAAGAAAAAAAAAATTATGCAAATATATATATATGTAGATATGCATTTGAAAGGAACACACGAAGAACAGGACGAAGAAAAGAATGTGACGAGAATTAGCGAGGATATGATAAGATATAATAATAATAATAGAATTAGAAAAAAAAGATAAAACGGTACTCTCGTAGAAAGAATATATATATATATATATATATCTGTCTGTATGACTGCGTATAGTGTGTATATATATGTATATACACACGTAATTGTGAACGCCTGTGTATACAGGGTGTCTAATAAAGAGACGCGAAAGAGCGTCGGAGATTCGTTGCTCTTAGAATTAACACAACTAGAATTCCAATCTGTCGCGCTAAATTCCGATAGCAAAGAGGACTCTCTTAGATTGTATTCTCTTTCTCCGTTTCCTAATCCCCCCCTTTCTACGCGCGTTTGCATTGTTTTTCGCTCTTATCCATTATTATCTGTTGAACGCACTCTCCTTCGTGCACCTTAGTCTATTATCTTTGTTCATCTCCGCTGGTTGGTCTCGTACTACCAAATAGCATTAAGTGGATCCCGTTCCTTCGATATTACCCCCTACCCTCGTGTCTTGATTTTTCAATGATTACGTCATTTTTTTACCTTGACCCCCCGATGACGTCATCGAATGAACGCGGTGGGTCGCCATCCTAAAACCCGATAGACAAAATGTCGGTATTATTTATCCAGCTGACGTACCTGCCACCTCCCCTCTTTTCCCGTTCCCCTACCCTCCCCACCCCTTACTTCTCACCCTCGTCACTTTATATTGATTCGTTAGCTATAACTGTAATCGTTATTCCGCCATTGCTAGTGCAGATTCGTACTATCAGTATGCTATGTACATACAGGGTGGATCATCGATTTTGCCCATTACCCAGTGAAAATCCTTCGGTACGTAACACCCACCCCATGTTAATTTGTATAAATTGTTATTTTGTTAAATTATCATTGATTTGATTTATACAGTCGATTGATGATTATTTCTTTTTTTACTACCTTAACGCGACTAATAACTGCCTATCACGAGACTCTGCTCGGTTAGTATAGCAGGTAATTGTAGGCGATTGCGTATACGACGAAAATACCTTTAACATTCCAATGAGAAAGTTCGTATACCTCATTTCGACTAACTTTGCTTTTAATTTATTATTCATTTTATCTTGTTTATGTGCCTTACGCGTGTATCGTGTATATAACGGGTGGGACATTATACTGGCACGTGATATTGTTTAACATTGAATCAAGCGTAACTTTGAGTCAGGGGTTGGATGCGAGACTTAGTTTTACATGGCCTGCGTCATACCCTGCGTCTCTCAGTCGATGTATATGAATCTGAATTCGATCGCCATATAGAATGGGGGATGCTAATATGCTTTTCTACCCTTGACTTTCAGTTGCTGTATTAGTCGAACTTTAAGTCCCCTGACTTTCCCTATATCTGTCTCTCTCCGTCCCATAGAGTTCAAACTGATTAATCAATAATTGACTATCGCTCCAAAGTGACTTATCGATGCTAATGTCCTAATTCACTTTTCATCAAGCCTTAACTTAGCCTAACATGGGTACTGGGGCTGATCTTTGTTTCAAAGACGCTGCGAGACTTTCAGGATAACGGTTAACGGATCAAAGGAATTTACTCCTGAAAACAGCATTCCGAAACACGTATTTCTTTTAATTCCAGATCCGTTCGTATTTCATTGTGATATATTTATCTCTAAGACCGCTGGGGGGTTGAGATTTAATCGATCTGTTTCACTGTGCGAAATGGAGAAGTTGATTAATTTCTCAAAAGATGATTTTGCTCGTCCAACTTTTCTGGGGGAAAGTAAACTAAAATACTTGAAGCGAAAATGATCTATATGTATATCCGAATTTTTTTTTATCGTGAAACTTCAAGCTTTACTGAAACTTTAAATTCAACTAAATTCACATACAATAAACAATACTTAGTTCCAGTTCTGACTTTAATCAAGTAGACACTAATTATCCCATAATTAATTTCATTCGATCGATACCTGCATTCCCTATGATAACGATAATTGTAGGCTGTACGGCTATAAGTGGGTTGAGTGGCGGAATTTCGTTCGGATTGTTAATTAAAAAAATTAACTAATTAACGAAAGTCTAGTATGCCCCTGATATTCTTCGTCAACGTGTGCACCCGACGACGTAGCTCGCGTACGAGGTTGTTATTGATTTTCAAGATTCCACTAGGGTTTTACCCGGGTCTGCAATGACTTTTTCACCCTTGACTCAAGAGGATCGCGAAAGAGGAAGGAAACGACGGGTCGTCATCCTTTCCTCTTTTTCAGTTTGGGAAACGATCGTCTCTCGTAAGTGTGGCGAGGGAGGGAAAGCTAGGAACTTTTTTTTATCAGGATAAAGGGAAGATCGAAGGGTGGTGAACCTGGTGGAATTTACCTGCTGAAGTCATCCGTCTATTAGGGTCCACCGATCTTAAGGTAACGAAGCGCAAGAGTCACTTGAGATTTGACTTTAAGATTTTCGAGCGAGTGAATTAATTAATTTACCGCAATCAAAATTCTGACAGGCAGTAGTTGGGGGGGGGGGGGGGGTACGAGCCGTCAGACTTGTCTTTCGTTTCTCGACGGATTTACCAATCCTTCAAACTTTTCTCTTAATGCCCGTTATGTCCATTAATTACTTATAGTGTACAGAAATACGGCTGGCACGAGATCTACCCTTATATCTGGCAACCCTTTCGGTTCGTCTGTACCGGCTCGGGGTGGTTCGGTACCATCCTGTATATATCTCGATTGTGATAATTGTTTAAACTAATTAGTCGTAAGTTGGCAGTCGTGGATTACGTGTCTGGGGAATCAGACTTCTTATCCCTTGGATGGTTTCTTAGGTTGGCAACCATTGCAGCTTCCATTTAGTAATCACCCCTCGTGTCGTGGATTAATGAGATTCCATGAAAATTTTAAAGGCTACGACCCACTTGGGTTTTACGCCATCTTCCAGATATGGGGGTGTGTTACCCTGTCGAGTAAACTCGGAAGCCCCTCCTGGTCTTGGGTAGGGATGAAGTTGACATATAGTCCCTTGGGACAAATTTTGGGAAAGTGCAGCAGTTATTATTCTGCGTATTGGATATGGAAAAATGCCTTTGGACTGATGGTGTTAGATTTTGAAAATCATCCGATCGATACTTTGGATTTCAATTTTTTTACGCCCTCGGAGGGGGTTGTTTTTTCTAGGAATATATACTTCTTTCGTTTTTAGCTCTTTTTTTGAAACACTTTTTTCTCCTCTTTCTCAATCTCAACCATAACAGCACTCCTAAAGCTTGTTCCGGGATTTAAGGGTGCTTTCATTTAATTGGAGTTTGCCCTGGTGAAATCATCTTCTGAATTTATTCATTTAATCTCATGGATCTCACTGTCCTGGTGGTATCACTGTCGCTACGTCACGGCCGATTTATTCGGTAATTGCAGATAGTCGCCGATATCCTTCGTGCATGGTGATAACCCCTAAGGAGAATCGCGTGACGACGAAGACCTAAGCGGCTCATGGTGGATTTGGATATGATTGAATATTCTACTAGAAATCTTGTTTCTTCGAAACGTAATGCTGACTGACGTTATCGATTCGATAATCGCGATAACGTCATTCTCCTGCGACAGAGAACGGATTACACTGATTTTTCCCTATTTGGAATTTTTTTTTCTAACAAGGTTTTACCATTCACCGTCAATCATGGAAAGAGCTACTTCTTCGGATAATGGTAATATCGATATATCCCATCGATAAGTCAGTAAATCCCTACCCCAACCCTATTAACGTATCCTATGCTAAGGGATGCCTTTTATCCTAGAATCTTATCAGTCTGCTGCCTAACAATGTAAATAAATACATTTTCAAGATTTCGTACCTTTTGGCTGTTATAAAAAAAATGAATGTAAAAAAATAAAAAGATAATACTAGGAGCGATCGACGCGATAAGTCAAAGAATTCTCGAATGAAAGCAACCCTTAAATTCTACGAGATTCCTGATTGGGCATACCAACCATCCACTGTACACACTCTGTAAGCAGACTTTCGAGACCTGTAGAATCCACCCCTGATAAAATCTGTTAATTCGCGGCCGAATATTCTAGCCGGCGTTCCAATGGAAATAACCAACCCCCTTAAGCCTGTCGAAAGACTCTCGAGTATTCCTATCGGAAGGACAAAACTATCCTCGTCAGCAACCCTTAGCCGTGTACCCGCCCATTTCAGAAATATTCAGAGGGATGAATAAAGCGAGGCAAAAATTTCTAACCCCTACCTTTTTTTTTTGTTCATCCCCAACGTTGGAATTTAATTTTCATCCCCAATCTCCACAGCCGATACACGGGTATATCTACAGGTATACACACGGTGTATATATATATATTGAAATATATAAATAAAATTGCATCCTTATCTCCGTCACGCTGCTTTCTGTAATAACCCTTGCAACTCTTCCACGTATATACCCTTAAGTCAGTTTCCATGAAGAATTATTATAGATTACCTTGCCAACCTCCCTAGGGCGTTGAAGTTCCTGGCCGCTGCTCTCATTTTTCATTGTTCTCAACCAGGGGTGGTGGAGGGGATTATCGGTTGTTGAACAGGAAGGGATTTAACTCAACGCAAAACAAAGGGTGTCTTTCACGTAGCAAACAAGGAAGCCTACACATTTTGGTATAGTTGACAAGAATCAAGACACATGGTAGGTTCTTCCTGACTCGGTACTGCCGTGTTCCAGACACCACGGTTGCAGGTTAGGGTGGTATCAAATCACCCCTATTACTGTTTCAAGGTACAGGGAGAACAACCGAAACATTAATATTCACCGCTGTAACTTTGGAATTTCGAAGAGTTTTTGGTTGCCTCCGTATATTTTGAATATATCAAGGATAATTCGTCGTTTCTGTAATTTGTCCTTGTCCTACGTCGTTGTGTCTCTTCGCCTCTAAATCCAGAAAGAAATACAACCCTTGCGACTGACTAAAATCATCTCCCTACGAAAACATAATCCAAGCGATTTTAATCTGTCGTCATTTTAAAGAGATAACGTTAATCCGACTGTCACGCGAGGAACCAGTTGTGTACGTGTTATCCGTAAATCCCAAAATCATCCCTTGCGAGATGCGAGCGGGGGGAGGGCGGAAGATGGGAAAAGAAAAAATTGAGGAAAACCCAAAGAAAAACTTGAGATTAAAATCAAAAGATTTTAGGAAATAAGATTTGATGATGAATTTACGTAAAACAACCCCCTGTCTTCCTCCCTAGCCACCCAGAATCCAGTTAAAATTTTTGTTTTGTAAAAGCCGAATCAGTTATCGGCAAACCCCTTTATTCCTTTTTTCAACCCCTGATTACAAAAAAAAATTTTGTTTCACGGAGGAAATAAAGGTAGGGTTATTCGTTCGAATTTTCTCTAGTAATCTTTACCCTACCCTATTCACTCCCTTGTTACTCCCTTAGAGGATTTCTGGGTATCCGATGATAAAGCTCTTTTGCGTTACTGCGAACTCACCCCTAGCAACGCTAATGATCCCGGTCAGTCTTTTTTTTGTTCTTCTAGCATCAAGCTACTTCGCTACACAATCTGATCGTATTTCCAATGGGGGTTCCTACATGCGAACCATGAGGGTGGGGAGGGGGTACGTGGTACGGGATACTGGATGGCAAGTACTATAGAGGGGGAGTGGGAGGGAGGGAGGGGGGTGCGTGTACGGTTGACTGGCTGCGTGACCCTCGTACCGCGATGCGTGTATACGTTGGTTTATACAGTGTGTATGCGGAAATCGTGTATAACGAAAGGGACTGATCGATTCCTGGCAACCCTCGCGGACCCTTTTCACTCGTTGGCTCGTACTACGTCAAACGACGATACACAACGAGCAGCGCAACTTTTCCAGTTAAAGCTCAAACGAACTTCCTCTCTGGCTGCTATAGTGCTGACTCTGTCCTCTTTCCTTCTTGATGAATTCTCACTGGTCTCGCTTAGTATAACTGGCTGGATGCCGAACGGGGCATCCAGCCACGATCGATCGATCGGACCGCATCTATAATGCCTGTGCCTGATGTGCGGGGAAAAGCCAATGCTGGCTTTGTAGGGAAATTGATTTGCTTCCAAGTATTTCAGGGGTTGGTATATGTATACCTTATTTATTTGTGGGAGTGTGTCTTTAATACGGTTTGCGTGTACTTTTAAATAATCATTTGAAGACTTATGTATATCAGAAAAATGAAGGGAAGCACATCGTGGAAGTACGGGGTGAAACGCGCTGCTGGTATATAGGGAAGTTGGAAAATGGGGTTGCGATTGAAAATGGAAAGCTAGAGAGAGAGACGTATATTTTAGGAAATTTAAAGAAAATCTACATCCAATACGTATCTGGGTAAACTGATCAGAAAATTAAATTTTTTTCGCGTTAAGGGAAATTACGGCTTTGAATTTTTTGAATTCATTGAAGGTTGCCTCCTAGGGTGGTTTTTTTTAAAGGAACTATGCGTCATAGGAAGTAAATCGTAGCTACGACGTTGAGTCAGGGGTTCGATGGACGTATGGGGTGCACTCGCACATGACGACCTAATGTTTTTTTAGTTCTATGCATTGTACAGCGAGCTGATATAGGGGTTGGATCTGAGAAAATTAGTATCTGAATCACCCCCTAGCGGGAAAAGAGGATGCGGTTTCCTGTTTTCTCGTATCGGTCGGTATGGTAGAACTAACCCCTCTGCATGTACCGACTGTCGGAGTTTCAAGAGTACGCCACCGTCGCCCGCAGACTTCCCTCGTGCTGACATCTGTTTTTTATCGAAGGAAACTTTCAGCTATTGTCACGTCTGTCGCAACTAGTACCAAACTTTCCCACCAGAACCGCATCGAGCGCGCTGCTCTTTTGCTCGAAAGAAAATGTCAGTCCCGATTCAGCTTGAAGATTTTTTGGTCCGATTAACAAAGAGACAGACAAGCGAATATAAAAGAAATGTAATATCGAGATCGTAACTGTGACCATAGCTCAATTATAATTTTGCGGTTGATCCAAGAAAATCAACTTTCACCGGCTAACAGTGAGTCCCTGTAATTTTTTTCTCGGTGTCCGCGCGTACAAGCGCATAACGCGCGTTCCGCCACTTTCGTTTCTTAACCGGACAAAAGATTTCGGATTCTAAGTTAACTCTCGGCATTCAAGCGAAACGTACTCAGTAGCGGAGGTGCCGGCTAAATAATTGACTCTGGGAGTCCGTTGCTTATTTTCTCTCGGCGTGATTAAATAAATACGGCAGGGTTATTATCGACTCTGTCTAGACGGGGGCTGATCGTATAAAAGCGTCCATCATTTCCGCGCGACTCTTCTCCATTAACGTTCAGCGTGTTCTCGCCCTAAAAGCTTCATCTTTTTTCAACCACTCCCTCTGTCTCTTTGTATTCTGTCGTTTTGGCAGTGACCATAGCGTGGCGAGCGTCCATGCCGAGGGATCATAGAGGCAAGGAGGGATTGAAATTCTGGGTCGCGCGTGGCAACAGTAGCCACAGCGGAATAATTTTACGAGGGTTGAAACCACCCCCCCCCCCCCCCTTGTACCGGATGCGTTTCACTGTCTCGATTCCAGGACGCTCGTTATCTGCGCGCGGAAATGGAGTCGAAACGTACCAGCGGGAGAACAATAAGAGAGGTTACTGTCAGTGAAATGGCAAAAGGAGGAGGAGGGGGGGGGGGTAGTATCAGCGACAAATAACAAGGGTGACCTAGATAACGAAGAAATAATGGCGAATCCCATTATACGCACCGGTATACAGTCTACGGAGTTCCGTATAAGAAAACTGGCATACTGCGACAGAAAAAAAAGTCTGATCTTCGCCAGTTGAGTAATGGGATAGCTGGTGCAGACAATCGCCGCTAATCCCAAGTCTCCTCTGATACACAACCCCCCTATGCGCCATCATCCCTCCAGGTCATTTCATCCCCAGCATGAACAGCGAGACCACCCTCGGCCGTACGTAGCTCGGCCAACGCAGATGCCTCAAGTCCAGGTGAATTATGTCCCCCATCAAATGAACCTGGCCAACCAACCCCCTGCCGGAATACTTTTGGATACGGGAAAATAATTTTATCAACCCCCGCGCGGACCACCCCTGGTCAAGTCCCTTGTACACGAATAGCTTCAAGATTTACACTCATTCTCTCCAGCGCGTTCACCCTGGACGGTGGATATTTAAAAATGACGCCCAGTATAAGAATTCCGAAAAGTTGGGCAAAATTATTTTAAATAACATTAACCAACCCCTATCCACTAGAATCGACGGCAATTAATACGATTCTATTCGTGGATATGTGACAGGGGTAGTGTGTACACCGTCCACACTGTATACGAGGGGGTGGACAGAGAGAGGGTCCAATGTTTTCTACTGGCCATCTGCCGAGGGTAGTTTCACTCCAGGATAGTACCCACCCCGTAGATTAATCGGAGCCTGGAGTATTGATCGGATAACGCGTCGAGCGAGAAGCAACCCTTATTCTCAAAGAGGATGTACGATTCGACCGTCGACTTCGGTCTAAGTGCCGTCGCCAACCCTCACTAAGCGCAGAGTCAAGTTTACCACGAGAAATCAAAACTGCCGAAAATCATCCCCTAGCTTCGCCTCCTCAGCTAATCCAATCTTCCGTCTAATCTCAACCCTCAGCGGTATTAAATTCGCCCACTTGGCTACAACTTCTTTAATTGAACACGGTGTGTCGGATGTATCCATCATTTTCACGTGGTCGGAGCAACCCCTAACTTTCTGACCTTGCTCAGCAGCCCTCCTCCTGTCACTTTACCCTGCTCCCCTACCTCCTCCCCCTCGGCCTCGTTCCTTTCCTCCCTTCCAGGCCTTCGCCCGTTACCGTCTTAACTACCGGCTTCGTAACACGACACGCGCCACGTTTATTTCCAGCGGTTGATCCCTACGACGTGTTCCGCTTTAATTGTATGTTTAATTAAAACTAAATTGTCCAAATTAAAATAAATTGAGACAAGTCGCGCGAAGACAGACCATCCACGCGCTTTGCACCTCGCTGGGATGCGAGGTCGAAGCCCCCGTTGGGCTTGGAGACGCTGCTAAAAAGGGGCTTGAAAAAGTGCAGTTAAGGATTTTAATTTCAACGTGCTCGGAGCCGCTCGTTAAGGGAACTTTTTAATTTGTCGCGCTTTAAATGGAGAATCCGAAGTTGCCTCCTGAACACTCGGTGAGCCTTCCGCGTGGTCTCTGTATGGGTAACGAGATACTCCTGTACGTGTGTTCTTCGTCGGTACCGAAAAAGAAAATGGCGACGAGCAACAGTTTGCTAGCGAATTACGAGACTCGAGAGATACGAATAACCCCCCCTCCCCTCCCCTCGCCCCCATAATTCTAAGTGAGGATGTTGGGGGTGCACGTGATTACGACTCATATATATGTATACACTGACTACTATTTTACTGTGCAGAAACAAGCCGGAGTTACCATTTATTACAGTGGATAGATACTGGTTAACAAGATATTTTTTCTTTCTTTCTAAACTACTTATTTTACTGCTACGTGAATTACTAGAGGTTGTGATCTCTTTCACTAGTATACACAATTTATATGCTATTTTTCGTGAATACTTTTGCCATCTACTACGGTAACCGATATATAGATATATATATATCGTGTATATGTATATATATTTATATATCTCGAGCGACGAGGCTTTACACCAAGTAATCTAATATGTACGTCTAGGGACTTTTCTATTTCCCGATTACATTATAAATAATATATACATATATATCTATTTCCGTATATGCTTTTTTTTCACTACTGTTATCTTTTTTTTTTCTTTCTACACATCTAACGTCATTTCCCTTAGTCTCACTCGATTTCATCCTGGATATCTTCCGAAGAGTCTCGGCCGCTTTCCATTGAATTTGTCACGGCATCTTGTGTCTCCTCGAGTCCATCGTGGTTTCTTCTAGAATTCGTAAATTCTGTCCCCGTCGCTCTTCCCGTTATCCGTTACTCATCCGTCTCTCTTACTCGCGTCTAGTCTCACTTCGATTCACAATTTGCTGGCTGTGTCTGCTTTGCGTACGCCTCTCCTCTGATATCGCACAATATTGATTCGGAAGTGTTGCCAGCGTTTTTGGCAGTTTCCATCGCATTGCTCGAGGCCGCGACTGTGACGCCACTCTACGGCGGCCAGCGGGTACTAGTGCTGGGTGCGACGCTAGTGCCGCCATCTGGCGACGGTGCCCTCTAACACCGTTGGTGGGGTTGCTCCCAACTTTCCCCCTGCCTCCTCACGCGCCTTCTCCACGATATCCACCCTCATAACTATATATCTATCTACTTCTTTCTCCCATTCTCCTCGGAATCAGGCTCTCACCGCGAGACGTGCCGCACCCACTAATTCGCGACTAATCAATTCTCTTTCTATTTCTCTTGAGTTAATTCCTCTTCTTTATCCACGTCGACCTATCGTTATGGCTCACTTCTGGCTTTAGATACGGCGAAGGTAGTTTGTTCTAATGAGAAAAAAAAAATGAATTACGTAATTATTCGGTCGAATAATAAAACTTTGATTAATTGACAAATCTTTCGATCACACGTGTCCTAGTTCAGTTTTGTATGATATACATATATTGTACACGACACAATCACCCGGTGGACGATTACCGATGTGACGTCACGCCTTTTATTAGGTTTTCAATTAATCAATATAATTGATTAATGCACTTTGACGTATATTTATTATCGATTCACACGATCTGCACGAGGACCGACTTCATTCAGTGGATCGCGCAATGTAATTCAAAACCGTATAGACATTTAACACGGAATCGACGTCTTTCTGTGTCCTCAAAGTTTCTTGGTTGGTGATGTTGGTACGTCAGCCTGTGTTAGGTAGGGTACATTATAAGAGCGACATTGAGAAGGCATAACGAGGGTCGCGTGCCGTCGATAATTACTAAAGCGCACGTGTGTCCTCGAGAGTTCCCTTTTCGAGTGCCTTTATTTTTTTTTGAATTCGATTCTTTAGATTTAGTCATTTTTTTTCTCTTTTCGCAGACCACTGGATCCTTAAGTCCAGCGAACAATAGACGGTGGCCGAGGGCTGGTTGAAATTTTGTCATCCGATATAAAAAGGTTTCGGAGGGTCATTCTTTTGTCTTCGTCACGTTTCCGGTTTCTCTTCTCATTAATTCTCCTCGTGACACGAAAAACAAAGGATTCTTCATTATTCAGAAAGATAGGAGTCCGTCGTCCAGGAAACGGACGCTCGGGGTAAGGTCGATCATCACAAAGTGGACCATTGCCCATGGGGTCATTGGTTGGCATTAGACGCGCACCGACTGTGCTAAGGAAATTTAACTTAACAAGAGGTTGATCAATGCGACCACCAGGTGGGCAGTCGCGCCTCTATCGACCGGAAGGTGCCCCTTTATCGACCGGAAACGGTTTCGCCTCGAGCGTCCACGTTAGCCTGGATTTTTTTTCTACCTTCTTGGGACGCACGAGACAGTTCATCTTCTTGTAACTTGAGGATTCTCTTTCCTCCTTCTGTTCAGCGCTCTTGGTTACTGGCTCAAAATTTTATCCCCTGTTTGATCGGATGGCATTTTCACCTTTGAATTCCTTTTTTTTTTACACAATTATAACTGTCCGTCTGTCCGTAGAATTATTCTTCTATCGATAAATCAATTTATTGATTTTTGTCTCTTTTAATCAACATCAATTTTCTTATACGCACTGTAGAAAGCGTTACGTGAAAAGCAGCCTTAATTCCATTCTCCTACGCTCGAACTGGTCTTGTGTAATCTTCCGTGGCGCGACGAGGGAGACAAACGAAGATCGTATACAATTTCAGAGCATTGTCTCAGGCTTGTTTTCATTGTTTCGTTTGAACACTCGGACAAATCTGTTGTGACGACGAAAAGTCTTGTTTGCCGAGGATTAGAGAGAAGTGTACGAAAAGAATGTAAAGTAATGGTGGGTGGCACACTTGGCGGTCTTCGCGAATCCGTACAGCACGCAAGTACTTGGTAAACTGTCCGAAGGGGTAGGGAGATAGATAGAGTTAGAGAAAGATAGAGAAAGAGAGATAGAGAGCATAGGCACAAATGAGAACAGGCCAGAACGTCGGTACGTCGGTACACGTCGAGCGCGCATTTACCTTTGCCTATTACGACCCGGCTTTCTCACACTTATAATAAATCCCACCCTTACACCCGAATGAAATCAACCCTTAGAGACGTTTCGTTTCACGTTGAAATGAATAATCGTAATATTTTCGTTTCTCTCTCCGATCGTGTTACTACGTTTCGGAATATGAGGATTGGCACCGTGTCGAGGACAATGTCCCATCACACCAGTAACTCTTAAAAGGCGTACTGCTGTGACAGGACAATATTCCCGGCACGGGCTGCTGTGCTGGGCTCTTCGTCATCCTCTTGGTCCAGCCCAGTAAACTCTTCGGTCCACGTACTAAGCCTTCCAGGTATTTATACCTCGACGAAGACGGTGCCCGAGGTAGACGTGCGTAAAGATCGAAGCATCGACGCGCGGATCCGCAAGAATTTTCAACTCACTGGGCGAAGCCCCATAGACCAGAACGTGGACGCAGTAAGCGGCCTGCGCGATTAATATTTCTGACTGGATGAACGCGTAGATCTTTGATGAATATTTTTCTTCAAACGCTGATGCTCGACGACAGGAGTGGACGTCGTTGACGACAATGGAGGTTATCTCGGTGAAAAGGCGGTAGCGACTCGGTCGAGCGTCCCGACGGCACTGCGTCGGTCGCGCGACGGCGCCTCCGCACCCTGTTCCCCCTCAACCCTGAGGTTGCCGGGCTCCTCGGTCGGTAGTGGGGGTGCCGCGAACCCTGAGGGAGGTTGGGAAGGCAGGAGGGTAGTTGCCGATGAGGCTAGAGAGAAACGCGCGCGACACCCCCGTACGGCCACTGAGGGTACGGGGACTATTGATCCACCAGCTGCGCGCTTCTCATCCACCCCCTCGACCCTCCCGGCCCCCCTTACCAACCATCCAACCGGCTCACCCACCCATCCACCCTCCTTCTCTTTCCCCCCATACACAGTTACACCAACCCTCCTCCTTGCCCCTCGCGTTCCTTCACCCCTTTCCTACAAGCTCACTCGTACCCACAACCCACACCATCCTCATTGCCGCGGGCCTTCGTACCTTCGACCACCCCTCCGCTCTCCACCCCCCCCCTCTTTGCCAGGGACTCCATATCCTTCTCTTGCACCCTCACCATTTTCCATCCCCTTCGTTCCAGCCCCGCAAACTCGAGTAACGTAGCGTCTTTTCCCATCTCTTCCTTCGTTCCATCCCTCAGAACTTTGCGACCCTCCTGAACTCGCGAGAGCGAGTCCGGTACCCAGTGGTACAGCGAGGGATAGGACTATTGGGTTCTGGGTAGAGAGAGAGAGAGAGAAAGAGACCCAGTCGAGACACGAGGGCTGATGGTTTTAGGGATGACGAGAGTACAGTAGAGAGAATGAGAAAAGTAGAGTGCGCTCGCGTACGTGATCACGAGAGAAAGAGAGAGATGGGCACAGCATCATCTCTTCTGTGGAACACCTACTGTACCCCTCTTCTCCTCTCGCTTACTCTCATCGTTGCGATGTCATATACTTTCTCTCCTGGCTTCGTTCACTCATCCCACCTCTCTGACGCTGGGATATATTACAGTTCTGAGGAGAGGCTGCTTCTTACCGAATATCCCGAAGTCCAGGAAGATACTCTCCTACTGTATCTCTACACCCCACCCCCTTCACTGTACCATTGGGATGCCACCAGTGTCTCAGCTAGGGAATCTATTTTTTATGCCTTAGGACGGGCCCATGTGAATTGTTTAGTGCAATATATATATATATATACACGCATATACATTTATTATAGTAGAAAATACCTGCTTCACTGTACGTTGGTAACCTTACCTTAAGGTTGCGAGGATTACGTAGGTCAAAGAACCGCGGGACCGATGGTATCTCCCAACGTTGATAATTACCGAGTCTGAAAAAAAATTTTAGATACTTTTTATGTCCGACGTTATCAATGGGTTTGATTATTATTTGATTTTTGATGAATTTAGACTAATGTCGAGATTGATCGATGAAATTTTAAATGTCACAGTAACTTTTCGCGTGAACCCAAAATCCGGGAGAAGCAGGATTTTTGCTTGTTATCGGGACTTAGTGTAATTTTGATTTAAGCGGATTTTACAGAATATATTGAAATATCGAAAATATTCCCCAGGGTATTCGTTTTTACGGCAAGGATACGTGCTTTGATCTTTAAAAGCTACAATCGTTAGTTCGTGATACTTACTGTACGTCGATAGTAGTCACGAAGGTCCTGTGCCAGGCCAAAAGAGGTATGACTGTGAATATCACACAATTCATCGCTACCAGAGGGATCAGCTGTAAAAGATAAAAAGAAAAAGGAAATATCGTATAATTTAGTAACGATTGCATTTCTTTTGTTTAAATGAAGTATTCGATCGTCAATTAGAATGATTTGTGTTTCAGCGCTGGCATGGAAGCGAACGGCGCGATTGACCACGACTTCCACAACGCCCTAGTGCCAATAAATGGCAGCCACTCGGGAAGCTCCGGAAGGAGCACACCCAACGGTGGTGACCCGGCACCAGGAAAGCTCTTCGTCGGCGGGCTTTCCTGGCAGACAAGCAGCGAGAAGCTGCGAGAATACTTTGGGATGTTCGGCACCGTCACGGACGTACTCATAATGAAGGATCCAGTTACACAGGTTGGTTACACGGAGTAAAAAAAAAAGAAGAGAAAAAAAATAATTAGACAGAGAGAGAGATTTTGTCGTAGAGCTTTAGAGTTGGCGTAGAGATCTTGAGCTTTTAATGTCCTTGAATTTTCTTGGTTAATCTCTGAATCAAACTCCATTCCCGAGGTAAAATTAATCCATCTACTAAGCGCCGGAACACACGAGCTTCGTTTTTAGGAGAGTGAGAAAGAGAGTGAGCGAATGAATGTGTGAGTGAGAGAGAGTGAGAGAGAGTGAGTGTATTTCCGGGCTCTCCTTGAAGCAACGAGGCCCACGGCATCACGCTCTTGCTTCGTTGAATGTTACAGCGCAGCCGTGGCTTCGGCTTCATCACTTTCGCCGAGCCCGGCAGCGTCGACAAGGTCCTCAAGTGTCCGATTCACACCCTGGACGGGAAGAAGATCGACCCAAAGCACGCGACCCCGAAGAATCGTGCGAAGCAGGCGAACCGTACCAAGAAGATCTTCGTAGGAGGCGTCAGTCAGGATACGAGCAGCGACGAGGTAAAGGCCTACTTCAATCAGTTTGGAAAGGTCGAAGAGACGGTGATGCTGATGGACCAGCAGACAAAGAGACATCGTGGCTTCGGTTTCGTCACCTTCGAGAACGAGGACGTCGTGGACCGCGTGTGCGAGATCCACTTTCATACGATCAAGAACAAGAAGGTCGAGTGCAAGAAGGCCCAGCCGAAGGAGGCTGTGCAACCCGGTGCACTCGCACTGGGCAAGAGGGTCGTCCTTAGCACGTTGGGGGTCCGACTGGCCCCTCAGCCACCATTGCCAGTTGCCTCACAGATAGTAGCGGCTCAGGCCCAGGCGCAGGTGCAGGCTGCCGCGGCCGCGGCCGCTGCGGCGCAGGTGCAGAACGCCGTCGCCGGCTACGGAAAGCTCTTTGGCAGCTATCCTGCCCTATCAGCCTACAGATACGCCCCGTATCCGATTCCTGCGGCGGTTGCAGCCGCCCCCGCCCCAGCACCAGCACCACCAGCTAACCCTGCGACCGCTGCCGCTCCTGGTAATCCCTATCAGGGATACTCCCTGACCAACGTCGACATGTCCAGCTTCCAGGGTGTCGATTGGGGCTCCATGTATGGCATGGGGATGTACGTCTAGAGAGAGTATCCTTAGGCTATAACCCTTTACTCTCTGTATTTGCGATATTCCCAACGCGAGGTAGACCCCCCCATCCCCCCCTACTCTACTACTTAAAACCGATACAACTATCTAATACTATTGCTACTACTCTACCCACTAATACTGTCACTACTGCTACTACCGTTACTGATACTACTTTGACTACCGCTAACTCTACTATCTATGACTACTTATTCTATTGTTACTCTTCGTCGAGACAACGAGGAGTGCGACGTGATCGAGGAATGGATCTTGCGGAGATGAGAAAATGATCTCGCGCAAATTCTACATCCTCGGCGATTCTCATGAGACTCGTTTAATAATTGCGAGTAGTGACGGCGACTCGTTATTTTATAGTGCGAACACGAGAATTCAGGGGAGAGAGAGAGAGAGAGCATCTTGTGAAAGCGCGCGAAAATCGAAAGCGATTTAAAATTTTGAAATGTATTATTAGGATACGATGCGTCGAGTGTTACGATTTTACGATTCCACTGTAAACGCGATTAAAATGATCTCATACCAAGTCTGCGATAAGCATGATAAATGGCATCGATCCTCGATTGAAGCGAAACGGAGTTCGAAGATACGACGGGAAACAATTGGAAGAAAGACAAAGCGATACGCAAAGGAAACGTTAAGTCTGAGACGTTCGCGTGTATCATATCGATCAATGCGGATCTAACAAATTCCTAGAGACTTGTATGAAATTCCTACGTTATATCCGACGGAATCGTCCGGTCTTCCTCCCTCCTCTTTATATCAATTCCTTGCGAGATATCCTATACCCCCCCCCCCCCCCTCTACTGCCCACAAAACTCCCCACCAAAACACTACTCCTTAATTATAACTTATTGTCGAGTCTTGTATTAATTATATTTTGTAATTTAGTCGTTGCGTTTAGCACATTCGGTTCCTAGTTAAGACGAGAAAAAGCGCGTGGTTGGCAACGCGCCTTAATTCTATTATATTACTCAATCGTTTTCATTCTCATTTTTGAGCTTTATCGTGTTTCTCAATTTTCTTTTTTTTTTCGCCAAAAATAATTTCGAGCAATCATCCTATTCGCTGACCTCTCTCGTCATTTGCTTTCCGAGGGAATGAGGAAAACGAAATGGCGAAAAAGGTAAAACGATGGAAGGACAAGTATTCTTTAGGCGCACCGATAAAAGAAAAATACAAAAAAAAATAACAGAAAAGAAAGAAACGAACCTCGTTAAGCAAAGTTCGTTAATGACAGCGCGATGCGGTTTCGTTGAAAATTCGGTGCGGCCAATAATAATACAAAAGAAGAGGAAAGAAAAAAAAAGAGAAGGAAGCACTTTCGAAGCAATACTACTTTACTACTAACTGATAGGCGAGTTTCGCGAAATTTAAATGCGCCATGTTGTCGTATTCGACCTGTTGTCGTTCGCCGATCTTATTGATACATAGGGAAAAAAAATACGAGTCGAATTACTATCTAAAGTGAAGAGACGGAAAAGAAAAGGAATATCGAAAGAAAAAAAAAACAAAGAAGTTCCACATCATCCAACGACCAACCTTACCCTACAACCCTTCCGTTAACCTAATTCCCCAAGTTAAGCAAGAAAAATCTCGATCCTCCCTTTTCAAGAGAAAACTGAATGACAAGTAGAGAGAAGAAAAAAAAAACAAGAGAACCGTACCTCTTATCACCTAGCCATTTTCGTGTTATCGAAGACAATATTCTCTGCTCTCCATCGCGTAAGGACTAGAACTTCGTTAAATATACATATATACATACGTTGTAAACGCTACGCGACTCGTCGTCGTTCGTCACGCGACCGAACCTGCGTTATCGCCTGTCGCGTGTCCTGGGTCGGTCGGGGTATGCGGGAGAGTGAAAAAGAAAGAGAAATGAGAAAGAAAAAGATGAAAGCAGAGTAGTGAGAAAAGGAAAAAGCACGAGGAAGCGATGACCGCGGTATGGTCACGAGAGATTAGATACGTTTTATTTATTTTTTCTGTCACTTTGGCACCGTCGTCATATTTTCGTCATAATTCTTTTTTTTCTTGGCCAAAAACAACAAAACAGAACTGTCCACGAGCCAGCGAGGACTGTTTACTTATCGATTTGGAAAACGCCCTGATGGTACTTAAATACTTTGAAACGAGATACTTAAGTGACGACACGCGACGTGAGGAACGATATATATATATATTATATATATATATTAAACAAAAAAAAAAGTGACGAGGAAAGGGAGAACTTAAGATTTAGCTCAGTAAGCGTAAGGTTAAATTTAAGTGAAATAAGTCGTTAATTAACTTATACATAAACGCGTTAATTAATCTATTCTGATAATACGGTACGTACATATACATAAAGGCGCGTGCGCGCGCACGCATTATATTTAAATGAGGAAAGAATGAGGATGATTTTATGGATATTATTATTATTAGTGTAGAACGTCGAGACGCGATCCAGAATGAGGATCAAAATCGATTCTGCGATCAATCGACACCAGTTCGATCAGGGTGTGTAATTTGGACAAATGGATTTTACGTGCGGCAATGATAGTCGATTAGAGAGAGATGCGAAGTAATAAATCGAAGAGTATCGTAGGTAAAGGGAGAGGGGAAAAAACAGGGAATGGATAAAACAATATAGGGAAAAAAAAAGATAAGAAAAATATGTGCGCCAGAGCATAAAAAAAACGAAGGACGAGAACAAGATTTGGTTTGAACGGATAACGCGAGAGAATATTCAGCGAGGTACGCGATGATAATTCAAAAAAAAAGAGAAAAAAGAAAACGAACCTCGATAACGAAGGGTGTGAGAAATTTCGAGCAATAAGTGATTACTCAACTATACTTAACGATATAAACTACGTATAGACGCGTACAAGTATATACATTATACAAGATTTAATATGTATAATATATATATCCGTACGAGGGATACATAGTAAATGATAACAATAGTAACTTAATAAATATATCGCTTAATGTTCGCGTGAAAGCGACACGAGAAATAGGAAGGAAAAGAATTATAAGAGAAAAAGATTAAAGAGAAGAGAGAAAGAAAAAGCGTACGAGAATCGAATGAGAGGCGTTCGTGACGAGTACCAGAAAATCGATGATGAATCAAGAGAGGCGGGAGAGAGAGAGAGAGAGAGAGAGAGAGAGAGAGAGAGAGAGAGAGAGAGAGAGAGAGAGAGAGAGAGAGAGAG
>JASANN010000501.1:401009-422552 GCA_031762395.1 Calameuta pygmaea
GAGAGCGAGTGAGAGAGAGAGAGAGAGAGAGAGAGAGAGAGAGAGAGAGAGAGAGAGAGAGAGAAGAAAAAAAGGATAATTAAGAAGATTGTAAAAGAAACGAAAGACGATATCCTTTCTAAGCGATAAGTAATAATATTACCTAGTGATAACGAGTACATTACACAGACGGATACTGATAACGTGCTCTAGTGATATACACTACATGCAGGTACATAAAACAAAAAAAAACATAGGACACGTGAATATGCGTACACTGTATATATATATTACATATAATAATAATAATAATAATAGTAATAATAACAACAATAATAATAATAATAACAATACCTGTTACTCAAAAGATAATACAGAACAAAGAGACGAACGAGAAAGAGAGAGAGAGAGACAGAAATAAGAGCAAGAGCAAATAATAATAATAAACCGAGCGCAATGTGGGAATAGAGTGTTGATGTATTCTTTTGCAATTTTTAATTCGCGAAGACCCAGGAGTATTATTAATTTATATATGAATTAGCAAGGAGGCATACTCGCAGGATAAACCATCGAGAAGGACACACCCACCATATATATATATATATACTCGTATTCACGTATGCTTACACGGAACAGACACAACGTACGCGGCATATGTATAAGGGCGCATACGAATATTGTTGATAGGATTGCGAGCGAAGAGGGTGAAAGAGTCACCCTTGTCCTTTGTATTTTATTTGTAACGCCATCTCGATAGTTTTGTCAATTCTTCGAGGATGCGCTGTATTTCTTTTTCTCTTTCTCTTTGACGTTGGCTATAGCCTGTCTCTCGACATGTCGGAGTCGCTTACTGAGCTGTTCGACGTGAGGCTCGAAGGGGGTGGAATTTTGTTCGAAGGGTAAAAAATAGAAAAGAGAAAGAGAATATAGGCAAAGATCCTTAGATTGGACTGAGGGTAGATAAGAATAGTGGTTGTTATATGCGAATGGAAGTGGGAAGAAATGATAAGGGTGACTGAATGAGATTATGGCGAGCGAGAGAGTCTAGGGTGAGAATGGAGGGGGGAGGGGGAGGGAGAGACAGGGTCTAGGCCGGAAAACGTAGTACAAGTGTCGAATACGTTGTGAACGGAAATGCTGCATTATCATCATTATTTTCTTTACGTCATAATCACTTGGTATATTTTTATTTTCCATGATCTATTTGTTCAGGACGATCAGTGAGCGGGGCTATTGATGAGGGTAGAGGGTCGAAGAGTGCGTGTCTTCGATAAGAAATTTTGGACCTTGTCGACTTGATACCCATGTCAAATTTTCACATTTACCCTAGAGAAAGGATATAGGTTGGCGTCAGAAGACTGGTACAAGTTATTCTTTCCTAAAACTGAGTAAAAAGGGTCAGAGTCATAGTCAAGAATTTCGTGGTCGGAAATCAGAGGAGTCTTGCTAGATCTTTCCACGGGAGGATTTGAAGGTCCAAGGTGCTTTGGTTTCCTCCCTTCAGTTTAAAAATTTTTTTATCTCATACCTCGAACCTCGTATCAAGCCAATTGTCAATTTCGTCAAATCTTCCTCTGACTATGATTTGATACGCGTAGACCTGGACCACTGACTACAAATTTGAACCAATTTCTTTTGACTGAACCGTACTGACCCTTATCCTCTCGGATCCTCTTTACACAAATGATCCTCAAGCTTTGAACTTTTTTTCTCACCTATCCAGAACTTTCTCCATACGTAACTCAAAATTACAATGTACGACTGATAGATGTTATATCGAATAGTTGCGAGTATGTCTGTCTCTGATTTTATCATAGGAAGGAACTTACTAATTCGCGAGTATACATATAGTAGCTTGTCACGTGGGACGCACGTGTTGGCAGCGTAGATGACACGTTTACTTCATCTGTATCCTTTTTTTCTTATCACTGGGATTTGACGTTGCGTTAGAAGATTGTACTTATAATTGTTACTCATCATCCTTGATTTGTTTCTTCTCTATTCACCATTAGCGTATCACTAGCAATCATCATCATCATCACCATTATTATCATCATTATCGTCACACAGCCATCAACATCATCTTCTCTGTACTAATAATCCTGTTGATCTTCTATGCGAATGAGACAAGTAATGCGTAGATTTGTTGATATCGCTAACCAAACATCCATTAGTTGAGTATCGTTAAATTATGTAAACGCATGCTGGTTGAGCTATATATTATTATTATTATTATTATTATTATTATTATTAGTATTATTATTTATATAGTTGCGATCAGATCTCTCAACTGTCAGTAAAACAATCTGTTCATCATTGCGTTTATGATGCGTGCGTCACGTTGCGTTGTATCATTATCGGTCTTGTCTGTCGTTACACTAACTTCTTATTGGAAAAAAAAATTTCTTTTTTTCTACGCAAACACGCAGCACACGTTATCAGTCGATTTTCAAAAAAAAGAAATTTGCTTGCCCTTTATCCATTTACGAACTTTGCCTCTTGACTCTAACGCGTTTTATTTTATTCTTTTTTTTTCTCTTTCACTCGGCTACTCCTTTTACATATATATTTTTTGCATTAATTATATCAGTACCCATCTTCTTCTTGATACTAACTCGATATCTAATCACTTTCGCCAATAAAAAAAAAGGTTGGACCGTTATCAATAATCGATTAGCCTTGGGCTGATCCGATCAACGTTACTCTCCGTATCCAGTCTAACCAAGAAAGAGAAAGACAATTGTTCGCGAGAGAAATTGCAATGGAGAAGGAAAGAGAGAGAATGGAACGAACGAAAAGATAAAGAAAAAAAAAACTGCCTTTGTGCTCTTCGATGCCGCGAGTATTCTTAGGCACGTCCCCCCCACCTATTATGTAATCAATACTCAAGAACGTATTATTATGATTATTCATTTACTACATTAATTGTCGCTATTATACTATATTATTATTAAAAAATTAAATTATCCAACATCCAGTATGGAAGGCGCCGTCGCGCACGCCGGTTTTTATATTCGCGCCAACTTCCGTCGCGACGTCCCCGTTACGTCCGACCATCCCTTACGCACGAAACAACCCCCCCCCCCCGCACACGTTACACGAACAAGACCACTTGTATTGAAAAAAAAAGTACAGACAAGTACCTCCATAGATATACGTATACCCATTCCTGTGATGCGTATACGAATATCTATATAGTATATTTGTATAAAAAAAAATTTTGAAAAAATTTATCAAATAGAAATTCGACCGGGCTTAGCCGGGGCTATATCCTTGCTCAACGCTTAGGATGATACACGATCGTAGGAGCTTCTAGCGGCTGGCAAGGAAGCACGCCTGTATATTAGAAATTTTTTTTTATTTTTGTCCTTTGTTTCTGACCCAACGTAATTTCTCGTAATGATAACATAGTACCAGGTAGACAATCTTGACTCGTATGATATCCCACATTGCCAACGACTTAGCCTCAAACGTACCTTTCTCCTATTTTCCCAAGAACCCAGTACGTAACGTAAAGTAAAAAGTAAAGTATGTAGTTTTGCTGCTAATGTAAGTCGGTGTCCATATTTGAGGCGTGGCGTGTTTCCTGCAGCAGCCGCTAGTGGCTGCTGTATCCGAGCTACGAGAGAAAAAATCCGTAAGTACATTCAGCCACAGTAGACCTGTCTGTTCGTTGTGTATCTCTACCGGCTATAAGACTTTGATTGCGCGGGACTTATTAATTAGTTGTTCATTTTTTTTTTTAGTTCATCAATGATTTTCTTCTGGTCATTTTTCTTTCTTTTTTTTTTGTTCCCTCTCCTATCTTTCATTTGGTTAACACTTTAGTCACACTTTGGATCGTTTTTTTCTCGTCCTTTTTTTTCTGCTCGAAGTTCGCACGAACTGAGAGAAAAGATACAGGGCGACTCTTTCTCGTGTGAACGGCTACGAGTATCTTGGGATTGCGGTATACTGTATTATGAAATGAAAAAAGTTTTTTTTTTTTCAAATTTTCATCGTCACTCTTTTTTTTGGATTGGTCGGTATTCCGTGACGCGGTAAAAATTTCTTTCTTTTTTTCTCTGGCTCTCTCTTGTTATTAAATGATTTTTCTTTTTTTATCCTTCTCGGACAATACAACTTTCGTACGTATTTATTGTGTTGGCCATAGAGAGAGACGCGACGATATGTACCAACGTACACGCTGACATACGTAATTTACATGATACGTTACGTAGGACGTGGACGCGTCTGATACACGTACGCTGTGGTAATGAAAAGAAAGGTGTATGAAGATATGGGGGAGAAAAAGAAAGAAAGAGATTGAGAGGAAGAGAGAAAGAAATGATCGTGTGTGAAATGATATGTGGAAAGGGAACCCCGTTACTTACACGTCTTATATGACAAGAACATAAATTAGTTTAGGTTGATGCCTAGAAAAATTGCCAATAAAGTAGTTGTTTAAAACTGGTAGCTAACCTCTTTGTGTATCTCCCTTGTATTTTTCTTACCTTTACCAACCCCATCTATTTGTAAAACCGTAATTACGTAATAACCATATTCCTTAATTGCCCTACCAAGAGAGAGCACTTGCCCCGCAGGAGTAGTCCATTACCCACCAGCCCATTATTATCCTTTCGAAAAATATCTTTGAAAAAGAAAGAAAAAAAAAAAAGAATTCCTACCAAAAACTCGGTATATTTAGTCTGTATCTTATCTAACTTAGCGATGAGTATTTTTTATGCTATGTTTGCGACACTGGCCTGTTTGTGTCGCGCAGGACTCGACGAGTTGATATCGCGACGGGGTTGCCGGTGCTAATTGGATAATTAATATTAAGCCATAATTAGCCCTGTTGCCCCCGTCGGGTATTCATTTCACGTCGCGTTCTGGTTGGTCCAAGTGCCTGCGCGTCTTTCACTCACCCAGAAGACCAGCTCGATGGTTTATTATCTTTTTTTTTTGTGTAACTTTGAAATTACACTCAGTCACGTTCCAAAAACGGTGTACCAACCTCTCGAGAAAAAAGTGAAAAACACGCAGGACTCGGACGTCTTAGACGGTTCTACGTGCTGTGTAGCTCAGCCGTTGTCTCTGTTCTTGATCAATGATTTAGATTTATCCTGGTAGCAGTACGAGAGGCAATAATCGGGCTGTTCGAAGACCGAAGCGCTTAGGCTTCGTCATTCGAACGGTTTTGCAAGAAAGCCAGCGGAGTTGTGTAGCGCATGCCTTGACAAACATTAGCCTAGTCTCCTGGCACACAAAGAACCACCAGAAACAAGCCTTTAAAAGAAATGAAAAAAAGTCTCACGGTTGATGAGCATAATTCGTCCCAGGCCGATAAAGACGGGATCGTCAAGCACACGACCAAGCTGGCTGACCCGTATAACTTGGTGGTAAAAAAAAAAGAAAATTTTTAAATTCTAAAAAATCACCGAAGCCAGCTTGGTCGTCGTAACACAAAACGGTCCTTTACTACTTTGTGTCCTGGTACTTCTTTTCTATTGTTTTCCTTCTAATTACTTAATTCTTTCCCTTTGTTCTTCTTGTTTACTCCACTTCCCGTCTCTACCATTCACCCTCTTTCTATATATATATATCTCTCTCTCTCTCTCTTGTGTCTACCTAACTCCCTCTCCCTATCTGTCACAATATTCCCGACCTGTTGTCACTGTAAATACATATCTGCGCAGCCATAATGCGTGTACTACTCGAAGTAGCTGTTTGTTCTACCAGCTTGGAGGTATGTAGGCTCATCTTTTATTGGTCGTAATATTACCCTGGACGTTTTCAAAATCCATAATATCCATTAAAAAAAAAAGCATCCATTATCAACCATATAATCAACCATCATCAGCCACCCCTTCACACATGACCCCGGTGCATATATCACACGTGCAATCGCTTCGGGCACCTCCTGTCGCGCTCGTTTGCACAAGTAGTATACGCAAAGAGCGAGCGCGACAAGACCAGCCAATCGTTCGATTAGGACGTCGCGACGCCTGGCGTCCAAAAAAAAAAAGACGTTTACCATTCATTCTTACTCGTTCTATATTTTGACGGGGATGAAACGGCGGAGGGGGGGAGTGAAAAATTTTGTTAAATTTGGTCCAAGCTTTTTGACCCCCTCTTCTCCTCCTAACCTATCACACTGATAATACCCTCCTATTGATTTGTCCTTGTTATCGTTCGATCATTCGTTTGACACGACCCGAGTGCCTTAAAACCTGACCTTTTTAATCCTCAAAAAAAAAAAGATTTAGATTGACCCGTAGATGAGTTTGTTGCGAATTGCTGTATGTCGACGCCAATGCTGATGGCCCATGATGGACCCATTTGAGAGGAAACCAGGTAAGACGTTATACACGTAGATTTCTACTAGTTGATTATCTAGTCGCCCTATATAGATATTTGTGTATGTATATATACATGGTATACAGTGTGTGCATATATATTATGCATATATACATTGGTACATTAACGATACGTATATTGCTAGTTAATCCTACCCACGTGATTTTTTCCTATAATCATCGTAACGGTGGGGGTAGCGGACGGGGTGGGGGGGGCACCACCCCGTTCTTTCTTTTATTTCTTTTTTTGACTTTCTGTCTCGCCATGTTTACCGTTCGTAGAAAATCCCTACTGCCGAGATCGCTGATAAGGGAATGCAACAGTGAAAAGGAACAAGGTGGATGGGAAGAGGGGGAGATGGCTGTAGGAACCGTAAAAAGCGCGCTTAAGGGAGATACTATATTTTCATGAATTTCATAAGAAAATTTTTTTGTAATAGAAATTTTTTTTTTTGTAATTTCTAACGCTAAATGGTAATGGCTTTTATTCCTCGTTATTCGTTTAAGATTAACCAGGTGACGGTGCATCCTGGCTTTATTTATACGTATGAATTAGTACAGTGCGCAAGGCGACGGTATTATCCTACTAATTTCTTTTTCTTTTTCTTTACGTATCTAGGAGGAAAATTATTCGCGTCGCGCCATTGTGCGCGCGAACACTTTTATATATGTGATACGCGAATTTCGATTCATCAGGATTTCGCGCTAAGCCCGTCGCCTTGGTGTCTTAACGGTCTCGTGATAATGGAAAGAAAAGCAGAAGGTACAGAGGCTAGGGGGGAGAAGGGGAGAAGGGGGAGATCAAGAAAACAAGAATTCAGGAAAATAAAAAAGAAAGGGCGAACAGAAAAAAATGAGAGTGACGAGTGAAGGCAATAATAAAGAGGGGGGGGGGGGGGGGGTGTGGATAGAATAAAAGGCGACTAGGCAAAGACATGTCTAGAATTATTGGAGAAAAAAAAAGAATAGGAGCTAAGGAAGGAAATTTTGAATGAATGATTAATATTATGATTATTATTGTCATAGTAATAGAGAGTAAGGCAACAGTGTTATTCAATGGGACGACGGATGAATGAACGTGAGTCGATGAGTATTTGAGAGAGTAGGAGCGATTAATATAAATGAAAGGAGGGGAGATGAAGTGAAGAAAAAAAAAAAGATGAAATAGAAAAAAAAAGTGTAGTAGTACGAATTTTTGAAACACTTTGGACAAGGGACCCATACGTTTCGTAGGCGTTTTCCCGGCCCTTTTATCGTATTATTATGATGTGACAGGGCCGCATCTTGTTCTTCCATAAGATATTATTAATATACCGGGTGTACGATTGGTTGACGAGTTGTCCTTGTATGATAATTGACCACTCGATATATATATATATATATATATATATTTTAGCCGTTAAGATTTTGGAGTCTGTGGTTATCGTGTAAACTCTCGCTACGACGTGTGTTGCGTGATTTGCGCTTGTGCGTGGATACCGATAACCGTACGAGAGAATTTTTTACCTTGACTGTCTTTACTCATCATTTTATTCTCTTATCAGGTTTTGCATTAAGAGAATCGGGGGAATATATATGTATACAGATATGTGTATGTTCCTTGACTTTTAACGTTTTATTGATGGAAGTGAAAAATTTTTCAATCATTTTCACTCACCCTGCGAGATCGATGGAAGGGAGTGATCTTTTTTTTTTATTTTTATCTCATTTTTTCGTCGATTGTAAATATGTATGTCCCGTTTATAAATGGTACTTGCGTGACCGTGGGCTCCCTTCTCGATTTTTTTTGTTTCCTTTTTAATGGGATCTTTCGTGTATATTTTTTTTTCTTCTTTAAGTCCTAAGTTACGAATTGATATCCAAATCGTAACTTATCTCGTGAACATTCCAGTGGATAATTTTGAAAATTTTTATTTATCGTCGAGAGGAAACCCGCGTTATGAAAAATCCGAATGCTGTATATATATTTTTTCATCTCGTATCGGCGACTCGTGTCGCGTCGTATATAATTTAGTTTTTGAAAAATATGGAAAAAAAAAGTAACCCAGTAGAATTCACTGATTGAATTTCATAAGCGTTGTCGCAGAGACTGTACATTGGATTTTTTTTTCAAAACCTGAAAATCCACGATCCAACCGAATTTGTCCCAAAATCTGCGTGCGAGGATCTTAACGGATTTTTGCTGTATATACTTTCTCCGGTAAGAAAATAGAATTAAAAAAAAAAAGAGAGAGGAGAGAAACCAGCAAACAACCAGTAATTACAGTAAGACAGAGAGAATACACGTTAGTATTGAAAACTTAGAAGACAGATGGGAAATCCTGAATGTTTTTGACTTCAATGTAGTGAAAAAAAGAAATGTTAATCCATATCAAATTTTTCTTTTACCGATAACAATATGATTGATCTTCACTCGAAAAATAATTTTTTATCGGCAAAATTCAGGATTTTCTTATCATTAGCTGGTAGTGAGTAGTGACTATATCTTATGAGATAAAGTAATTTAAATACTAATATTATTAGATATATTCGATTGATATTACTACCGTTGTAGAAACCAGTTTTACTACCTATTTTTTTATTGTCTATTATTTATCTTTTTTTTTTTGAATATTTATCGCTGTCTCCCTAAGGTTTATTTTTTTTTTAATTCTTTCTCTTCTCTATTTTTTTCATTATATGTGCCATTTGTATGAGGTACGATCATCCCAACACTGCCAAAATTAATTCGCGATAACGGTATATAGCACGATGTTTGAGAATTTAATATTTTTGTCTTTCTTTCTGAAAATACCAAATATGAATTAGCAGTGTCGCGAGGGGCGTGCCGTGCATTTTAGTCACTTATTTATTTAACTTATTTCAATGAGACTTAAATTATTTTAGTGCTAATAATGTAAAAGATTGATCCGTATTTCGTGATATTTTCGAAAGCTTCAGCGTAGCCGTTGTCTCATACCTGTTCCAAAAAAAAAAATTCGCGAGCCACCAATAAAATTCCGTAAAAAAAAATATTCTGTCACGTTTCTTCGCTCACCCGTCGTATATCGCCCATTTCGATTCATCCGATTTTCACTTTAATATTTTTCAGCCTTGGAAATTTTAAACTTTTCTGTCGCAGATATTTTCCGTTTTTAAAATTTATCGCGAACAAACTTTTTTCGATTCCTTTATCGTCCGTATCTTCCATCTCAAGAAACTGACCGGTTTCCTGTAAGTTGACAGAAATTTCAACCGGAAACTTTCCCGACGCCACTCCCTAGGGCACGACAGACTCATCTCCCAAGAAGAAACTTCCGGTCTGTAAAAAAATTGTCACACGAACCAAGCACGTGTTCCGTAATAATCTTTAAAAAAAATTGAATTTTCAATAAAAAAAAATATCGACCAACAACAAAAATTGATAACGATTATCAATCAATGATAAAAATCAAAATTGGTGGCTCGCGTGATTAATCCCAGCTCCAACAGACAGTCGTATTAGATAGCCGATAGTAAAATGTGTAGCGAGTACCTACGTAATTATTAATGGGTATTAAGTAATTGAGTATCTCGGTAACGGTGTTACGAGTGCACCGGTAATGACATAGTAGGCGAAGCAAATTGACGTAACGCTGTCGTAAGGATGAATTAACGGAAGCGAACGAGAAAGATTTGAGTAAACCAAAAAAAAAAAAGAAAAAAAATCGAGCAGACGAAAAAAGAAAAAAAAATACAAAAAGAAAAAAAAAGGCAAAGAACAATTCCAGCACGAATATTTACTGCAGGTAAACTGGTACTGTACCTGTTTGTTGTTGAAAACATTAAAAATAATCTTATTCCATGCTAATTGCTTATGAGATCTATTTTTCATCCCACCAAAACCATCACCATTCACAATTGTCATTGTCACTACCGCAAACCACCGTTACCAATTATCACCATCGGTTGTCACCATGAAACTACCAACAATTCCCTGACATCCGAGGACCACGAGAACCGCAGAATCCGAAGAGGGACAAAGGGGGGAGGCGAATGAATGAAATTCACCAGGATGAAAATTAACTCCATACACACCCTGTACAATCTAGTAACTTGGTATACCTATTAAGTTTCAATCCAACACAATTCAGTCTTCCAATCTGATTGTCGTACAAGAATATTGAGCAGCAAGTAAAGAAAAGTAGCACCTTCTCCTGATATCTGTTGCTTCTAGATTTATTAGATTTTTTTCTTTCATTCAAAGGATATTACTATGGGAACAGTTTTATGCAACGGTAAATACATAGCGAACGACAATAATCGGACACGGCCGAATTTCTTCAGGTATAAAAATTACGAGATAAAAGGCCCAGAGACAAAATGTACGGGGAATCAGAAAGGAAAAAGGAAGATTAAGATATCTAGTTCTTTTTTTTGTTGTATCTTTCGATGATCGTTCGACACTGTTAAAAGATTGGGAGAAGGGGAAAGAGAGAGAGGAAAGTTAGATTGACGGAGGGATAGAGGGGGGGGGGGGGGATAACGTGGAAGGCCTGGGGATTTAGAAGTTGGGATGGCTTCGGGAAAGAATGGTAAAAGGAGGACGTGGGGTGTAGTTAGAGGGAAAAGAAAAAAAAAAGAGATGAAGGTGAGGCGGGAGTTTAGGAACTTCATCTTGCATCAGAACTTTCCTATCAATCCCCAGTATCCCTTAGATGTATCTCAGTGCTTCAGCAGGGTCTGCGTCATTCCTATACGTTTCCATACGGCACTATCCAGAGCACGAGTACGTCAGTTGGATTTGACAGTTGTGGAGTTCGTACGACTCAGAATCGTTTGACAGCTGAAAGAAAATCAAGTTTCTCGAGATCCATTGAAAAGTCGCGTCAAAGCCGTTTAAATGCAGGCGATACTCGAGCGACACGGTTATTAGTCCTCTTATTTGAAGATTTTTCGAATTTCCTATACCTGCTGCGAGTGCGAGAGAGATGGACCTATTGGTGTTTATGGGCATAAGAGAGAGACAGAGATATCGGATAAGAAAAATCACGAGTATATATACCTTCACTCTTTCTCGATTTTCTTTCACTCTAAACGGAGGCTTCAAAGGGTTTGTGATTTTTGAACGATCCTCGAGGTACATCCTAATCAGATACATTTAATACCGAGTCATTTGTTTTTTTGAAAAGTACTATAGAAAAATTTTCTCAAAATCGTCTGACAGCTGTCAAATATTAGTGGTGCGTATGAACTGGACAGTCCTGTACATATGATATACATTGACTAGAATCTGTGTGTAATATTGCTATATGTACTATATATATAAATTTTTTTTTCACGTTAAATAGAGATACGTAATTTTTTTTTTAGTCACGAGTGCGCTGCGTATGCGATACGTCTTATTCTCTCTCTTTTTCTTTCCGTTCCTTCGATCCTTTCCAATATTCTTATTTTCACGAAAAGAAATTGCGGGGCCAAGAGTCATTTCAGTGCTCTTATGGCGCACGCACGCACGCACGCACGCACTCGACAGACACGCACGCACGCACGCACTGCTATATGCTTCTACTTTTGGTTGGCTACACGTGTCAAAAGTTCAGCAGGTCTTTGGATCCAGGTGGATACATAGAAGAGGAGGGTCAATCAGCCAATCTGGACTCCCGTCTTCCGGACTGACTAATGAAAAGTCAATTTACGACGATCAGCCACCCCGCCTCACCCCTCGTGACCCATTTACCTCCTGCGTTAATTAGCCGATATCTACGAGAGTATCTTACTTTATAAAAAAAAAAATTCTTGCCAATCGCCATGATTTTTCACTCAATTCGTAAGTGATCGGCGGCGAGAGACACTCACTATGCGAAAGAATCGTACAACGAATATGGTCGGTGCATTTGTACTTGCATTTGTACAGAGAAGAAAAAAAAGATGGATGTCAATCAAAAATCAAAAATACTCCGTATGTATATCGGGTGGACCCAAAAAATATCGTCCGCGTATATCTTTCAGCGAGTATCCTTCCGGGGTGATAGAAAGAGTCAATTTTAAAACGGCAAAGAAGAGTGAAATGAAAAATTTTTGAAATTTTTTTTTACTATCATCCCAGAAAAATACTTTGAACCATATTTCTGGACGTGGATTGACAGCCACCCGGTATTGTGAGAATTTAATGTCTTAATTCCTGGACAAAGAGATATCGTCACGTGCGTGTACAATACGTATATACCTATATGGTTATGTCATATCAGATCCCTGAGTATTGTAATTTGTGATAACGATAATATTTCCAAAGATAAGAATACGTGGATAAGGGATATCATTTTTGGAAGAGAGTGTATGAGTATCTGTGAGATATTTAACAGTGAGAATGAGGTCAAGCAAGATCTCGGCTGTCGTACAGATTCGTTTCATTTTCAAATTTTTTTTTTCATCGTTTTTCTCATATTCGCGACCAATCGAATACTCTCTGTAAGAATTATCGAATAGATTATCAAGAGAGGGACAGAGAAAGAGAGAGAGAGAGAGAGAGAGAGAGAGAAAGATCAAGAAAAAAATACGAGAGCCGAGAGCATTGAAGCAATGATCTATGATCGATCGCGAAATTGATCTATACGTGATTAATATAAATAGACTATAATCTATATAAATACTCTATTCTAGGTATAAATTATACATAAATATATATATATATATTATAAATATATATACGTATATATAAATATATACGTAATAAGTGTTAGAATGATCTAGTCATGTAAGTGCTTTTATATGTTTACCCGAGTACAAAGTGTACATAACTCTTATTATATACACGAGTAAATTTTTCGACGGTGTTCAGAGACGGGAATACATATACGATTTAGATGAAAAATCCGCAAGATGGTTTGAAGATCTACCAAAAAAAAAGAAGAAATATGAAAAAAAAATGGTTACCCATATTTCGCGAGAAGGAAAATACGATTTCACGTGTCAGGATTAAGGTACATACACACAGGTAGAAGATCTCTAGTCATTTTACATACTCTATACATATCTGTCGATCATTCCCATATGAAAATCATGTCAATATAGATGCCAAAGTACTATGCCCCGAAGGAAGACATGTTCCATATACGTAACTCCTCACGTAACCCGGCACCCTGTCGCGTGCGTTTACGTAATCTATACAAGCATACATATACACATGCCAGCTGTTAAATCTTGAAAGATTTTTTTTTTCACGTGTGTAACATCGGAAAGGCGTGGTGAGGGGGTTAGGTCAGAAGGTGATGATTTAATAAAAAATATTGACCCAGGGTGGGGATGATAAAAATTTCAAAAGAAATCCGTAATCACTGATCTAGGGGACAGGTCTTGCTTCGTGGCAGTCACGGTGCTGCGGCTCCATTCTTAGAATTCCATTATCAGAGAAAAGATCTATCGATTACTTATTTATTGATCGAGAGTGAAACGTCGCTGATAGAGAGTGGCGGAGGGCGAAGACGAATAACCAAGGAACGAAGAGAACAAAAAAAAAGTGAAGCGACGTAATAAGGATGGATGACCCGAGAGGAGAGAACTTATTGATATCATTATTGCTATTATTATTATTAATATTATTATTATTATATACATATATTTTAATCGATACACAACAACCTGTGTACACTTTGATATACCTTCCTTTTTTTTCCCCCCCATCCGTATTGTAGTACTCTTTTGTACGTATATGACGTCACGTTCCGCTTGCACGGATCAAAGATCCGAATGACATAATCCAGACTGTGCGAATCACGTCTGCAAACGGTATCCCTGCCATCTGCCTCCTTGTGCATCGTTGGTAGCTCCTGCCGCTGTTGCTGATTACAAAGGAAGAAAATAAAATCGACGGAGCTCACTGGGACATTGATTGGTAGGTACGGCGGATGATCGGGGATGCTGAGTACTTCTTCCTATTGTCATTCGGGCTGCTGGATGAAGAGTCAAGGTCGATCGCGCGTCGAGATGTAAAGGTACCGGGATGAAAAAGTTTAGGAGGGTAACGTATAAAGTATATGGAGAGGATCAGAGATTCCAGAAATGTCTGGCCAGACAGAGGATAAGCTGGTCTGGTAAGGTGAATTAAAGTTGTTGATAAATCTTGAGAGAAGAAAAATATATATCAGCGAGACAGAAGGACGGATGTGATAAAACGGCGTGTGGCTGAGGTACTAGAAAGTTGCCTAGTGCCTATAGGTTCTACGAAGTGACGGATAAGCTGGAAGGATAAGGGAAATGGTGTTGTTGAGTCACGAGGGGATGTCGGGGGGGGGGGGGGGGATCAATATTGGGACCCCCCAGGGAACCCCAGGGGCACACAGAGAAGCTCTGCTCAGCTGGTGTCTAAATTGCACGGGGAGAAAAGGTACCTACGCATTCCGGCAACCCTCACTCAGAAACTCGCTCCGTCCTCTATACGCCATTTCAACCCTCGTAGTATTATACCACACCAGATTGTAACGGTCTTTCGCCTCGTGCGCGTTTTCCAGACCCTCTTTCTTCATCTTTACTTTTTTTTCTTCCATTGCCCCCTCTCTCTCTCTTACTCACTTGTCTCCTTATCTCGGTCTCGCTCGTCTTCGTAGACGCGTTTCTTACACTTTCCACTGCAACGTCAGAGCGTTGGAGGCTCCCTCCCTTTGAGGTGGCGAATATCCGTACTAAATCCTTAGTGGCGCTTCGCTGGGTTATTCGCAGCGGCTGTTGCCCGTGTTACGCGAGGCTTCTACGAAAATAATATCCCTGGACGGAAGGCTATTGTCGTTCTTTTTATTTTTACTTCGAGTTCCTTTGTTCTTTGAGTCTTCGTCTATGCCACTGCCATCTCGCTAGTCTCTCGCTCTTTCTTCACCTAAAAGGACTAAAGTTCAGGATCGTTGAGCTTGCGGATGGACTTGCTCCTTTCTGATGACCGAGTCGTACTCGTGCTGCTGGTACTTCCTAGACGATAATGGCCACAGTCAGGCACCTGCTTCCTTCGCGGAAGGAGCTACCACAGGGATCGATTCGAGCCAAGATGGCGGTTGACTTCAAGGGGGACGGTCGAGTTCGGCACGGTGGAGAGAAGAGGGATATTTTATTTTCTCCTCTCGGATCTTCTCGTGTTCTCGTTTGCCGTCTTTGATTCACAATATCTTTACCTTTGTCAAAGTCTTCTATATATATATATATATATATATATATATATGCTCTCTCCAGGAAATTAACCTCGTTCACGGAAATAAAGAGAACTCGTCCTTGTCATCCCTAATTGCCACTACGCTATATCAATTCTATCCTCTGCTCCGCAGACGTGTTTTCGATCTTTCTCTCGCGCCAAGTAATCCTCACGAAGCACTTTTGCCGCTTCCGGAAATCAAGGAACCGCAGCCTTGTCAAGATAGTCAATTCCCGTTGAAAAAAATAACATGTGGCCTACCGAGCATAAACTGTATATATATATATATATATATACATATCCCATTTTTCTCTCAGAACCATACGTGTCCCTAACTGCTCATCCCCCACCCCTCCTCTCTGGAAGATCACATGTTTGTGGAAAAACGTCAAAAACAGTCGAGGACTGTTACTGGCGGTTCATAGTAGCTACTCTACTACTGCCAAGCTAGATGTGAATAGGGCGGTGGTTTTCATCCCCAAGGGGTTTTTGCCACAGCGTCGAACCCTCCCCCACTATACCAACAGCCAGTTTCAGACTCTTCAGACTCTACCTCGTGCAGTGTCGTCCCGTTTGACAAAGTTCGTACACGATGAAGAGGAAAAACGTGAGCTGATCCGATGCATCGCTAATAGATATAATCATCCAATGGGATACATACTTATCTCCCAACTCACTCACGGCATGCGAACTGTTTCATTTTTCTCCCAATTTCATCCCTTCCTTCCGTCCACGTCTGACCGATGCAATTAATTCAGCAGAATGACCTACACTCGACATGCTCTCCAGCCCGTGGAAGCTCAACGAAATGTCACATTAGGAAAATGAGCGTCCTCGTCCCGAGGGTGTCATCCTCCCTCGTATTTATGACCTACCCTCTCTCTCACTCTCTCTCCCTCTCTCGAAAAGCACCCCAGGCCACCCCTTAACGAACCACCCCTTTCGCATGATACGTGTAGTAGGAGTAGGGTCGTTAGTATATCTATATAACATATAATCATCTCCATAGCCAAGCTACCCCGTGCTTCTACCTGGACTAGGTACACGTGGCCTGTATCCATGACAGACACGGACATTCTAATAATACAGTGCGGTGGTGTTGGTTCAGACCGGAATCCAGAAACCTCACCCACTACCCTCTGATCGATGGCTCCAACGTTATGTGTGCCGGTGACACTCCCTATGCTCTGATCCATTCTGTTCCGCACCTCGGATGTCGTGCGGATTATCCCAGCCTACCCCTGAAGTGATCATACGCGAAACACGGACCTGGACTGAGACCAGGAGCATTGTGACCGGCTGTTCTTCGGCTGCCGTGAGATTAGCCAGGCCATGAGAGAATAAAATTTCCTACGAAGCGTCTTTGCGATTTATCATCTTTCTCAGCTTGCTCGAGGACCATGTTCAACCTCATTGTCTACCAAGGGTCGGAAATGGGACAAGGGATGAATCAAAGGGTACCTTTTGTTGTCTAAACGACAAACGACCGCGGCACTATTCATGGTATTAATAAGGGTGGCTTTCGGCTCGATGAATATTTAAGGGTTGTTCATAAGAATTGCACAACACGTATTGATAATGCTATGAAATTTTATTGAAAGAGCATTGATAAGGTATTTAACTCAATCGAGGTAAATTTACATGAAAATACGTCACTTCATACTCGTATTGAATGAACTAGCTTGTAACAGGTAATTCATTATTGAAATCTTCATTAGACAGACAATTGAGTTGTATCCAGTCGCGCGTTTATAATTCACTCTAATCTCTTATCTACTTCTTATCGAATGATGCAAATATATATAATTACATGTCTATATGTCTATAGCATTGAGTAGTGAAAGGCGGGTATCCGCTTCGTAACCAGACACGGTAATTGCCATGCATTTGTGTCTAAGCGATCGCTTACTAAGGGTTGGAGTTTCGCTGGTTCGAGTATAGCTACGTCACCCACAAAACTACCCCTTCACGATTCCATGTACTGTGACTATGAGGATAGTAGATAATTCCCGAATGGGGCGTCGAACGAGTCAAGCAAAGACGATACGAGGCCCGATGAGGGTGCAGTAGTCGCGCGTGTCGTTAAGGGTTGGAAAAAAAAAGGTACGTAGGAAATCTTTTTCCCCTTTCGTTGCAAGGGATGGGATACCCTTTCAAGATCTACGTACACGCTTACCTAAAACTTTATTGAGGCACGAGATCCTATAGGTACTGGGCGGGGGTGGCAACCTGATAGGATACGGTTACTCGGGTCTCCGAAGGCCCCCAAAGTTTTTATCCGCACCTTATAACATCATCGAGCGCAAGGGTGGATACCTTTTTCGCTAAGGGTGGCATATTTTCATTGTCAGATAGTATTTACACACACAGCTAAATCAGCTGTAAATACGTGGCTATAGAACACCCACACTTTTTTGCGGCTATCATCCCTTATGTTGCTCATCACTTCGCTCCTACACAGACGGTACACTCGTGCGGCACACCCCGAAATCATCCCCTTATATTCTTGTGAAATAAAGAGAGGAACCTCGGCTGGATGTCTCTTGGTCACGCCAAGGGGTTGGCAGGGTGAATCCTCGTAAGGGTGGTTCGTGAAGTTAAATAAATAATAATAATAACAACGACGTCTGCACTTTAAAACGGAGCCCCAGGAATTCGATTTTTTTGCTGCAATTTCGATCGTTCGTTAGCAGGGGTTAGTTTTTATAATGGGAGAAAAAATTAAGGGTAGATGAAATTCGCGAAACTCCTAAAAGCTATGTGAGAATTCCTCATCGGCATGTAATTAGCGATCGTTGCTTTTGTCTAGCAGGGAGGGTGGTTCGCGAGAAGTTAACCCCTATAACGAAGCCACCCCTATCCGCAGTTCTCGACACTAACGAGCCTCCAGAAACTCAGAAACCCACGGGACTTTGTACGAGTCTCTAAGTAGCGTCGTTGTGGGGGTTGGCTTCTCTCTCTCTCTCTCTCTCTCTCTGAAAGAAGGGTTGGCTACGGTCCTTACGGGTAGAAGGAACGAGTGAACGAGCAGGCTTACCCGTAAGAGAACAGCCCTTTTTGATTTAGGGTAGTTTCACTGCCGAAGATAAGCCGTTTACGAGCGATCCGTCGCATCCCCGTAACGTATTGCGGTTATTACATTTCGCGAAATGGCACCGACCGATCACCGAGCTGTTCCATCATCCCCGAGTATTTTCCCCGGCGATTATCGTGCAGCGCTACGAGTGTAGGAGTATTTACGCGAACGTTAAAGAAAAGAAAAAGTACGTGATATCAAGCTCGAGAAAGATAGTATTAAAAAAAAAGATAGTGAAAAGTACAAAGAAAAAGAAAAAGTAGGAATAAAATGTCGGAAACACGAAAGTGACTAGACATCATATCTCTCGGTTTATTTATCCCTAGAGTATCGAGGCACTTTTTCACTTAGGCTGAGGGGCCATCCGTAACGCCCCTGGGAATCGGTACCCTCGAAGGAGACTACATCTAAAGCATACGGCACTGGCAGAGCCGTGCACGTGTAGCGGCCATTAAAGAAATTCACTTGCACAGACGTCTTCTTCTTGTTTCCTTCCTTCCGTTTCCTTTTATTCCTCTCGAGTAGCCCTCATAACTTTCATCCTTATCTTCCTTCTACCCCGGACCAGAAACGATATCTTCAGACCCCAGCCTCTCTGTTTCGTGCTATAAAAATAGAATGTGGGTCGCTTCAAAAATATAACCTAACAAAGTGATCGACATTTAAGTCAACCAATACATGGGGTATGACGTCATCGTGCGTCGTCTGCCCGTGACGTACAGGGCTGGTGTTTATCATTTTTCCTGATACTATTGAACCCTCGCGTATCTTTGACGTGTCTCTTTGATCCTCGTTTATCCTTGTCTCTCTCTATCACACTCTTCGTTTATCTCGTGGCAACCGACTGTAGTACGGTTAGCCTTTTCTCGATGGGATCTTTATATTCCGCACGTGGTTCGCTGACTACGCGTATTCCAGCAGGTTCGTTCTCTCCTTCTCCGGACTAGTTGGAATGCCGAGGGTGACGCGCGGCCCATGTACTTTACTTGGTTGAAGTTTGCCCGCGTGCAGCCGTCCGCCTTACATAATGCAGCCGGCCGTATTGAATATTTTGTCAGGAAAGTGATAGCGAAATCCCCCGGAAAGCCCCGGTGACATTCGCGGAATATTACGTGGAGCGTCGTTGGGTAGTCGACTTGCAGCTAACTTCATGGGAGACAGAGAGACGGATAGATAGACAGTCAAAATATGAGAGAGAGAGAGAGAGAGAGGGATTGAGAATTGGTTGGAAAAGAAAGAGAACGCTGGGAATAAGAGAGTAGAGAATCGAGAGGGTGGAAAATCTAAGGAAGTCGGTCAAGGGGATGAAATCGTGACGATTCTTAAAGCGGGGAGGGGGGATGAAAAGGGGCTAATTCCCGAATGGATATCTTTAGTCGCCGTTATCACAGTGAAACTTCATCGTTACCATAAATCGAGAAACTTTTATTCACTTGCGTCACCCTGTAGGATTTCTCTTGAAAATACGTAAATTCATAAGAGTATTTTGTCTCCCTGTTACGCATAGCGTCCCTTGGCCTACCTTATTTTCCATCTAAATGCACATTCGCTGTAACTCGTTTCAGACTCCGTTAAACATTTCACCCCTTAAGTAAAGAGGGCGCGACCTGACTGCGCGGGTCCAAGCAAAGAGCCTCGGCTTTAAATCTTTGATGGCCGCGGGTTCCGGTAGACGTGTGGTTCTTTTCCGACATTCCGTTATACCGGGTGGTATATGTATAATAAACTTCTAAGGAGGGTGAGCTGTCCTATGTATATTCCTTAACAAAGCCTCTCGTAACGAAACCCCTCGCTTCTATCTTCCATAGGTTAGCCTCGTGTTCTCATCCAGCCATCTACACTAGATGCCATATATATACGTATATTTATCAAACTGGCAAATGGTTCTATGCTGTTTAGGTTTTCACGTGTTTCACCAAAATTGCACGTCGTCCCGACGTCAGGTCGACTTTCACCCTCCCGCCGGGCCCTGAAATTTACGTGCTACATTTGAATGCATGTACTACAGCTACGTATGTATATGCATATCCAGAAACACGAGCAGACGATAAAACCGAGGAGAAACGGCCGAAGTAGAACTCGGGTCTACATAGCCAGACAATTCGTAGGAGAATCGTTGAAGAAGACGCCCTTATCCTAGGTGTATCTCTCCCTTAAGGGGTTAAGCGTCGCGCAGTGACCCCACTCTGCAGCAGGGTGCGAGGAGGGATGCACGTGGTGAGGTCAGACGGGATATACAAGATTCAGAACGGTACAGTCGGAGCAAGAAAACTTTCAGCATCCAGAGTCTAGCGGCCTGCTGCACGGTATCGATCACGTGGTAGCTAGTTGATTCTGTACACTCACCCTCAAAGTGGAGGTAGAAGGTTACCGCGGGGTCGGGGGAGGGATGAAAACGGGTGGAAGAGGGGGGGTTGAGTCTAGAGGGTGGAGAGTTCGCCAGGGTTGGGCTGTGTGTACCTTATTCATTATATCGCACTGTTCACCCTCCGTTCAGGAAGAACGGGAGGAACGGAGAGGGAGAAAGAGTCAATAGGTTGAACGAGAGTAAGAGAGAGGGAGTGAAGGAGAGAGAGGTGGGGAGGAGAGAGAGAGAGGAGGGGGGGGCGTAAGGGCAGCCTGTGTAAAAGCAGGGATGATGTATACCTACAAGGGAATACCTACATACGCGAGAGGGAGTGCCCGTGTATACATTATACCGGGTGTCTGATAAACAAAGCTTCTCACCCTCGAAGACCCTTTGCCTCCCTATACTATTTCTCCATCCCATCCGCTGTCACTTATAGCATCGACTTTCACTCTTCTTTCCCGATACTTTGTCAGACCGCTAATTGAGTAATAACACCTTTCGGGGAAATCAGCCTTTCGAATTCATTATTCCGCCTGAAAAATTCCCCATCGGGCTTTCTCATAGGGTGACTTTTTTATACGATGAATTTTAATATTCACTGGCCAGTCTCTCAGAGCTCACCTATATGGCACTTGGTATATATATATATATATATGGCGGTACT
>JASANN010000502.1:0-21787 GCA_031762395.1 Calameuta pygmaea
ATATACCATACAAGCGAACGCGTGTTCCACGCACGAGTTTGGCTGCCTTGGAAAGTGATGGGCAAATAATCGTATGTGCGCACGCAGATGCATATCAATTCTAGAGTCAAGTGCACACAAGTCGCACTCACAGTGATTATGCATGTCAGTGAGATATAGAAAAGATTGTGGAAAATATTTCCATGTGTACCTGGTACCGGTCAAACGAGCTTGTCGTTTGATAATTCTCTTCAAAGAGATTAGCCGACGAGTCCAAAAGGTGACGCGATGGCTGCGTTTATGATGTCCAGAGGGATGAATTTATTCAGACTGCCAGGAAGTGAGAGAGAGAGAGAGAGAGAGAGAGAGATGCTGATAGAATAAAAGGGACAATGAGATACGTATAGTAAAGACTGAAACGAGGAGGAGATAGAGAATGAGGAGGGGGGGGGGGGAGGATGGTTGTAAAAGTTGAGGAGCATTAGCACTCTCAATTGCTAGCGTCCCTGACAAAGCTACCAGGCGTCCACTTTTTTTTTTTTTTTTTAAATTAACTCCTACACTTCCGAAATTCCGAGGTGAGCGGGGGAGGGACGGAAGGGGGAGAAGGGTGACTTATGACAACCCCCAAGTACCCTCTCCGGCAGAGAGCTCAGCTCCATGGAGGAATCTCATCCTGCGCCGGGGGAAGGATCAAAACTGGTAGTCTCGCCAGGACCAATGGTAGCGCTCAGACTGGCAGCAGTGGGTACCAGCCTACAGGACCAGGCGAAAAAGGCAGTCAGCACGTTGGCTGGCGTGGCCGTACAGTTTGGCCAAAGTTAAATATGCAAATCGCGATATTCGGGCCCCGTGCAAGATAGCTAATGAATATGAAACTTCATGGAAGAAATTGCCCGGCAAGGGCGAATGGTGCTTATCGCTGGGGGATGATGGGGGAGGCGGCGGATGGTGGGTGGTTGCCTCGCGATATGGCTACAAAGGAACCCCCGCCCCCCCTTGTCTCTCAAGAAGGCTGGGGGCTGCATACTGAAAAGAGCTAGATCTACCGGGCTAAGGGTTGGAGAGCTGCGAGGGATGGTTTACGTCCAAGAGGCCACAGGGGTTGTTTCGACTCCCTGGGTTGGGTTAAAGGATGAGACACGAACGCAGATGGGCGAAAAAGGGTGGTTTTCCTCCGCACCCCGTGATCGTGCACCTTGTGGCTGGCGCTGCTGGATTTGATAAATGCCATGACATCACGAGAGCAATTATCCCTGCTACTACCTATTTCCCACTACCCTTACCAATCCTCTTTCTCTGTCTACTTATTCGTAAGCCACTATCATCCCTTAACGGCCGTCCCTCCACTCGCCAAAACAGTTCTTGTCCCGTCGGTCGATTTGAGGAACAAATTTTTTAAAATCTACCCATATGAACCCGACTATATCCTTTTCAGATTTTACATATAAAAAAGTCGTTCTGACTTTTTGGGACCCCCCCCCCCTTTCGCTCTTCGTTTCGCAAATTTTGCACAATTCTTTGCGGTCTGTCTTGTCACTGACTTTTTTTTCTTCTCTGCAGGTATAACGCTGTATATTAAAAGCGATTCTGGACTCTTTTGAACCAAAGGATGAGAATGACCCCTGACCTCTACCCAGAAAACTGAACACGTCAGCGATGACCTCCGAGCTCGGATTCCCTAAAATCAATCCAGATCTGAAAGAGGATCAGTCTATAAATGTGACTATAAATAATTAGCATCGATAAAAGGGTCAAAGTTTAAGAGCCGCGCGACTGGTCTGGAGGTTTTCGTCTTCTGTTACAGCAAATTTTTACTCCCTATATCCAGTGTTCTTATTTGTTGAACTTTTCCACTTTTTCTCTTGTTCTCTTGTCTCTTATTGGCAAACCTGTCAGTTCTCCTATCACTGGTTAGTACTGACATCACTGGCTAGAGCGGTACAATACTGTACTCTGTAGGTTGGCAGGCTACACGCGGTAGCAGTGTCAGTGAACCTTTCAGTGGAGATCTGTCCAAAAATACACGGTGAAAGAGAAAGAGAGCAGCAGAGCTCAGAGTGAAGAGGAGGAGGAGAGAGAGAGGAGAGAGAAGAGAGAAGAGAGAGAGAGAGAGAGAGGCAGAGAAGAGATTGCACTACGGTACAATACTGCAAAGGGTGCTGAAAAACGGGAGACTCGCAGCCAGTCGAATGGGCTTCACAGTAATCTATATATGTATACATACATAACGTATATATATATATTCTGTCCCCAGACATTTTCACTTTCGCCTCGCCATTCTTAGTCGCTGGTTACTCTTCTGATTCGCCACTTCAATTCCACAATTTATCCACTTCAGTTCCTTACCAGCCGCCGATGCTGAAAACTTCAAAGGACGAATCATTCCACACGATATTGTAAATCGTGACAGAGGATACTATTTTATTTTAACCTTATTTTTCAATAGATTTATTGAATAATAAATACTAGCGAACGTATAAACGTTCACGTATCGATCGACGATAAAAAATAATCAACTTGATAATAAAATTTTGGCAGAATACGCAAAGATTAGTCAGCAGGGCGTAGCATGTAAAATGAAGACGCACTGGTTAAATGTTGTCACAATAAATATGTAGCCAGTAGAAAATTCGTGTGTATACCAGACACGCACGATAAATAGGGAGCCTACGTGGGCGCATCCACAGAACGGGAATCCCGTCGATCGAAGCGGCTGGCATTTAACACGGATGCCATACGAGTCCATGGGAGTGATTGTCCTTGGAAAAATAACCTGTGAAATTTAAATGACTGCTAAAGCTTCCCGGATTTTTTTTCTTTCCTCTTCACCCGTTTTTAGTCTCTCTTGCCTGCCTACGTTTCCTTTCGTTTTCCCCCCTTATTTTTTTTTTTACTCGTAATTCTATTACTGTGTATCCGTTACAGACGTATTCCATAGGATTTACAAACGTGCCCAGCGTGACGTCACTCGGCTCTGCGCAACTCCAAGAAACGAAAGACAGCACGACGAAACATTGTGAAATAATCAGCTTAAATATTCATGCGGGCGCCACTCTTTACCCCGAACAAACAGCTTTTTCTTTAATCCAAAGTTTCTCCGTGAAGAACGGCTGAAGGAGCGTTTTGTAAAAGTTGCTGGAACAAGAAGGGGAAGCGGGGGGGGGGAGGGAGCTAGGTATGTCTAAGTAATATCTCCAAGAGTAAAGCACGAGGTGGTCCTCCATTTTGAAGCCCTTCAAAATCTCCTGTTAGATAATACATCTTCGGCAACTTCTCTTTATTTCTCACGGTACAGAGAATCTTTGAGCAGCCCCTAATCCACCCCTAAAATCAGACTCTTCGACTTTTCTCACTTTCTTCTTTTCTCCTGCCTATCTTTTACTTCGTAGATAGAAACGAAATCGTTCGAAGAGTCGTAGCATTTTATGCTGCTTGGCCAAAAGTTTATTTATCTGTTTCTCGTATTAATTCGCAATTTGCACTTCACCCTCTTTTCGAACATACTACCCTCTCGCAGCCTCTTCTCGTAGTTCGGCTACATCGATCTCACAGGAACCCCGGAAGAGGATCATTTTCCCTCTTGCCCGCCGCTCGCGCCATCTTCCCTTCGTCCTCGCTTTCCTTTTTCAAGTATTACGAAGGATACTGAAACAGGTTCACTTAGCGTCTTGAGTTTCTTACAGCGTTCACAGAATCGGATTAAGTCAGAAGAAAGTTCGGTAAAGTGGAGACCTAGAAGAGAAGCAAAAGGGAGAGAAAAAGCTAAGGACACTAAAATGCCCTGCGAGAAGATAGGCCAGAGGCAGAAGCAGAAGAGGCGAAGGGGAGAAGGTGAATGCGTGAACGAATAAAGTAGAAATAATTTCTAGCACTTTTCAAGTAGTGTTGTTCAGTGTGTAGCCAGACGAGCCTGCAGTCCCGGATCGAGCAGACAGAACTATTCGGCTTAAGCGTGCCTGACAGATTTTACGATCCTCCTACGATTCCTTTGGCTCGATTGGCTGCTCGACGATACTGAAAATGATAATAAACAGAAAAAGGGGGGGATGAAAAAAAAATAAAAATAATATATCCCTGGATCATCTTGACGTACCGCATTTCGCCTTCCGGCGTCGTAATATTGGCAAACCTTAAGGATACACTGGAACTAGATGGCTCCGTACATATTGCAAAAGAAAGGAAAAGAGTGCGAGAGAGAGAGAGAGGGAAGAAAGGATTGGCACTTAAACTCTCGAAGCTTAAATTCTCTATTGGCTTTCTCGCAAGCTCTCGTCGCTTAGTGAGTGAAGAAAGTGCGAGAGGAAGAGAATGAAAAGAAAGTCAGAGAAGGAAGGGGAAGCTGTTGAGGGTAAAGTTAGGTTAGGTGAGTATCGAGAAGTTTGTTCTCGTGCAAAAATGCCACTTTAACTGCTATCACTTGGGCGCAATGTTATTACCCAGGACTTTTCCATGATTTTCTTTTATCCCAGGCACTGAAGATAGGCATCCCACCCCTCCCCCCCCCCCCCGCGCACCCCCCTCACTCTACCTACCTACTTACCGACCTATTCTGACCTAACTTCGCGTTTTTCTTCTACTCTCAAGAAAACTCCGAAATTTCATCCAATTTTATTCTATCGCGCTTTTCCTTTCCGGCGCCCAACCATACACATTCCGCTCTCAACTACATATTCATATGCTTTCACGTGTCTACACACATGAACCAGTCGATGTGCACCGTCGAATCCAGCACCCTGGTCAACCATAGAGGAAACCCTCAAAGTTCACATTGCCCGACCCAGTCCAACTGTACTTTCCATTCAATTCATTTTCATCCCTTGCGAAATTTCGATAGTTTTCCACGGATTTGGCTCTGTGGGACGAGACGTCACATTTCGCGAGGAATAAATGAAACTGGCTGTGCACGTGCTGGACTATCGGTTTGAGGTTATCACGTAATACGTCATGTAGTTGAGTTACGAGAGAAAGATGAAGGTAGGTAATTTCCTTTGAATTAATTTAAAAGTTATGCCTGTTACGTTGCTGACAATTAGTGAATAACAGCCTTTATAAGGCTGCTAATTCCACAATTAACTGTTCAATTCCAGAGGCGCACGGAGATATGATAAAAGTGCTGGCATCGTGTGCAGATGTGTGTTCGGACGCACGTGTGCACTCACGTACTGCCACGAGGATTCTGGTCCAGCACCCAGTATCCACCTACTACCCGCTAGACTGGCCTCGTATACAGATGGCTGTGTGCAGCATGACGGATGCGTTTAACGGGCGTGCGTTGATCGAAGAACTTAAGCGATGCTTTGAAAGCGCCAAACAAAAATCCCTTTTTAGAAGAACAAAGCAGGAAAAAGTAGGAAGAAAAATAGCGATGTGGAAGCCTCGTTCAATTGGCACCGAGGATACTTAGAAAATGTCTCCACGTGCCTTTGGGAATTCCAGCCACATGCTGATGAACATCTGAGTGCATCCTTGCAAAGAGTGGGTGTTAAATAAAAATTTCAAAAAAGAATTCCCTATAGGGAGATTTTAGTATTCCGTAAAAGCAAAGATGAAAATACATTTATACTAGGGAATTTACAGAGTGAAAAATATTCCGCAGCCCCTGTTTCTCCGGGGCTGAACCCTCAAGCCGAAATCCCGAAACCCTCGAAAAGCCATCATCCCCTTCCGGTGTTACGGGAAGCAAAAATAGTGAACCGAATATAGACGGGGACAAACAACCGCGCCAAAAGCATCAGTCAGGGGTGTGGGTAGTTATTTTCGAAAAAAAAAACCCACGGGTCCTCATGATCTCGAAGGGAAGCTGGGTCCAGTATTTTTACCAAAAACACTTATAAATTTTGCATGAGACGGGCGTCTGCCCATCTGACCCCGAGAGCCGCAGCATCCCCTTGCAGTTGCTGCTCTACTTCCTGTGCATTCAATGCTGACATCCGGTTCTCTAGACCAATCCAGGCTGCATCCGGTGCGAGTCGTCGAGTCGCGAGTCAAGAGCGGATCGAGAGTCGCAGTTGGCCCGGGAGCGAATCGCTATTCTTGTCGCGCCGGGACGGCAGGCGTCGCGGCGCTGTCGCTCGGGCGACAAAAGACGAATTCCGAAAGCCTCTTCGTTCCTTTCCATTCCCGTATTTCCAGACAGGAGGAGGTTGCTCCTTCCCCTTTTTCATTCTCTCTCTCTCTCTCTCTCTCTCTCTCTCTCTCTCTCTCTCTCTCTCTCTCTCTCTCTCACACGCACTGTTCTCTCTTCTTGGCCTCCTTCACGCTACTATCCCCATACTCGATTCATCCTCCCGCGTCTCACGTAGCATAGTGTGTCCGTAGCACTGAACTTAGATCTGCTCCTCCTAATCTTCGAAGAAAAAGTGGAATATCCCAGGGTATCTCTTTGGAGAGATTCGCAGCCAAGTGGAAACCCTCAGGCTGATTTCTTACTTCCATGCGCAGTCTGCGTATCTGACTCTGATCCACTGGCAGGCATAGGCACGCATCTCATTTTCTCAAATCTTTAGCTATCCATTTGCCTATCTATCTGCCCAGCCGCCTATCCACCTCGCAGACGCCTCCGTCAAGGACTAAAAAAATCTGCATGATGACAAATTCTCGTTCGTCAAAGTTTCAAGAATTTTCTTCAATGCACAGGTAGACTTTCTTCTGGTCTGAATTTTATTCCTTTTTAACTCGTTTCATTTAATATTATTGAGAATCGTTGTCAAAGCAATCGGGTGCTGACGTCAGCAGCAGTCGATGGGCAACTCGTCTATCTCGTTTTACGCCCATTCGACGCGCCGCGTCGCAGCGGCTTCTGCCGTTCGCTGCCGCCGATAGCCACACTCTACTCCTGGAAACTATCATCAAGCCTGCTTTCCAAACGGCAGTTCCTTTGGCTGATGTGCGCGTTTCCACGTGTACTCGCCAACTGGTAGGTAAATCTGTAAGGTAGATTAACGCACTACGATAAACCACTATTGCTGCCAATTCGCTTCTGTTCAGCCGAATTCTCAGTGACTATTGCATCTGTGGATCGCTCGAAATACGCAAAGCTGCAAATGTCCTATCGGGATAGTAATTTCCTATCGAGTGCCGGTCCAGTCATCCTTTGCGGAACGTGACACCATTTCCACTTTTTCACATGCGTGCAACAGCTGCGCTGAACTGCCGATGAGGTCGCCGCCAGGACTAGGACGATAGGGGTTCAGATATCGAAAAGCTAAATGATCTTCGCTCGATAATAATCGCTACGCTGTTTCCTCTGTGGGTGAAGAGAAAAGGAAGAAAAACGGAAACTAAACTGTGGAAGAAAAAAACGAATGTGGAATTTTGGATTTTGACGGAAATAGCGTTGCGCCACTTCGCGCGGGGAATTAATGTGCCGCGTGTGGCTCCTTAAGTGTGCGCGTAGCTTATTCGGGAATTTACGTCGAATCATGGAAACACATTGGTCCCACTTATTGTCAGTCGAGCCAATCAGAATCGAGGCTGATCGATCGCTGTTTCTCACAGCGTTTGGAATGCTGTCACTATTTTTTTTTTTTTTTTCATCTCTCGATAGATCCTTGTGATTTCGCAGTTTTCGTGCTTCGTGTCTTTTCAGCCATAGAAAGTTTACATTGAAAAAAGCCTCCGAGATCAGAAACGATGTATGTGGAAAAAAGGGTGACGCTGAAAGAAATGGAAATAGAAAGGAAAGCTCGAGAGCGAAAGCACAGAAGCAGCCTGTGCCGGGCTATAGGAAACGCTGCCGATCCTATTTGTGAAAATTCGTTCTACCTTGTGCTTTCGTCTACACGTGGTTGCTGGCGAGGCTGGCGTCGGCTGCGCAGATATCGAAGACCCGTGCCGACGCAGCTTCCGGATGGGAAGTTCGCACGCATAAAGGCAAAGCTCACTTTCCGAGATTTCAGCGCTTTTTTCTCTTCAATTCTCTCCTCTCTTACTGCCACTCAGTGATTTTTTTTTCGGTGGTCGGACGTCACGCGCGAACGCCTTGAGCTTCCGTCTGCCCATTATTCATTTGTCTCCCACTTTCTCTCATCCCTCACCCTTCATTTTTTATACACTGCTACTTTCTCTTTCTATCGTTCAGAACAATCCCTATGACGTATCCGGCAGTCCGTCGTGCATCATGCAGCGATGCACATGTGCAACGGTAAAAGCGGCGGCGGCGGCAGCAGAAGCAGCGTAATTCCCCATATCGAATTCCGGTATCGCGGCTACAGGAGCGATTTTAAGCCGAGCTTGCAAGACAATTAACGCGTATAGATCTAATCATCTAATCGCCTAAATGAAAATGTCTCTTTCCGAGCAGCCACGTGGGTGTGCGTGCGCGGATGAACTCGCATCAGGCTCTCTGGTTGCAGTGAGCTATTTTTAACGCACCAAGTCTGTCTGCGCTTCAGACTGGAATGTAGTTTTGTCTTAGACCCTCCCCCTCCCCCCCCCCCGTATCCCTTCGACCCTCCTAATTCTTTTTCCTCCTTTTACTTATTCTTCTCCTTCTATTTCTATTTCTCTACAGAAATAGACGTCGGCCTTCTTTGGGCCTTTTCACCACCCGTGGAAGCTTCTCTGTCTTCGTGCCGCAAACCGTAACGATTTCCTGGAGGAAAGTAGTCCTTATCTGCTACAGGGTGACCATTTTTTAACCATTGTTTTATTTTTTCAATTCTTCTTTAGCCAATACTTTCTCCCTTCTTCTTTGACAGCTGCTTCAGGGTGATGGTCCTAGCACGAGATGCCCGAGATGAGGACGAAGGTTACCTTGTTGGGTAGGGGGGGGGGTGGAGGGGAGGTCATCATCCCTTAATCGTCCTGCAATTCGCATAAGGGTGGTAAAAGTGATTGCGTAATTGGAGCCACTGCGATGTCATTTCTCGACCAACGTAATTTCTTTTCTCTCTTCGCCATTTTCCATTTTCACTTTTGTGCACACGTGCGTGTGTGCGTCTGGCTCTTATTACCCAGCAGCTCTCGTCGTTCTGTGTCTTCGCATTCGTTGGGACACACGTGGAGATTTGCGCATGCGTGTCCCACTCTATTCGCGTTGGGTCACGCAATTAGTCCAGTTCAAATTTCACGTCTGAATCGCCGACCGGAAGTACTTTGTGACTCTTCATCGCGTAATTCTCGAGCGCACAAAACTGCCGGATGGCGGGCTTTTTGAAGGTGATGAAAAAAAAAGAGCCCAGAGAAAATGTCGTGCGCTACTGCAGGAGAAACGAGAAGAAAAGGAAAACCCAATTCTACGAGAATGAGCAGTTTTTATTGTGGTGCGAAAATAAAGTTGCCGCCCTGCTTTATTATCAGAGCGCCAAGTGTCACGCGGAAAAATGTGGAATCTCTGGTTTACGAAGGAGACCAGTTAATGAGTCCTCTCATTGACGTGTTTCGTTTAACGACGAATCCAATTATTCGACCAATCTTTTTCATGAATAGCAAATGAGTTTCTTAGCTTTCTTAGTTTTCTTACTTTTTTTTCCCTTTTCTTACCTTTCCTGTCTGCTTTTCACCCTCCGTCCTCGCGGTGCCCCCTGACCTCACTGGCTCTTCTCTAATTGGATTTCCTGAAGACTGCCTCGGCTAATTTCACCGGCTAATCATTTACCTCTTTTTCCTATAACGTCTTCAGCTTTCTCTCGACTCACATAGACCTGTTGTCTCTTGGTAGCCATATTTTACATTTCTTCTTCAGCTTCTCCTACTCCCGTCTCGGCGTTACGAGCGTTCTAATTTCCCTTTATCAATGTCAGCACGTCAGGTACATCGAAATACTTCGATGCGAGTCCACGTGGCGAAATGTCAAAACAACCTAAGCGGTTCCAGCTGTCAGAATGAAGGTGCGTTTCTAGTCGTAATTTTCTTGAGTCACTCGCTCGCCCGTTACTCGACACTGGCCCGGAGGCCATTTTCAGCACGTCGGTCGCGTATCGATGTCAGAACTTTCTATAGGAAGTTATATACATACAAGTTCCTAGCAGCAATATATTCGATCTAACGAGGCTACAACTTATCTAGTAGCTTGTTTTCCCATAGTTTGGTTACGAGTTCAATGTGGTCTTTTCACAGTTCGCAAACAATACAGTTCTTGGAAAATCGCAGATTGTTTGTCCATCAAATCGTCGAAAAATGCGCTAAAATATATAAATACTTGTACATCGTACTATGTATGGAGGCGCACACGAATGGATGACAACATAATTAATTAAATGTTTTTCCTCGAGAAATTGAAAGATCCTCATAGTAATTGTCGACAGTTTCCTTTATACTCACGTACAACTATTTAATGATACATCGTTTCGTTTCTGTGTTTCAACCGATTTTCCAGCTCCGAGCGGGTTCTCTTAACTTTATCAGTCAGGCAGTCAGGCAGTCAGTCTATCATCGTCTCTTATTTGTCCTTGCATACACGTCTCCGTCTGATTACGCACAGCCTTTCCTTCCTTTCTCGCGATTCCACCATTTCTCTTTCCACTTGTCAGCGACGATTGGACGAGTTAATCCCGTCGACGCCGGATAAATGCCAGCCGAGTCCCCGACGCCCATTACGTCGACTTGTAAAGGCGCCTTGAGCTCGCGTACGACACGTAGGTGTCGCGGTTGCACCTTTTCGTCCTCCTCCTAACCGTACCAACACCAACCCCATCCCTACCTCATCCCCCCCCCCCCCCCCGCCCATCCTGTTACCTACTACTCACGAAGCCTTCGCTCTCTCGCCACTTTCGATCCTCAACTAACTTTCCCACACAGAGACACACACAAACACACACAAACACACACTGGCATTCTCCCTTGGAGCTTGCATTCAATTGGTCCAATTCACCGGACGCTGATTTACGGTGCTTTCCGGAAGGCTGTGCTTTACCTTCCTTTAACATTCTGCCAATCCGCCATTCCGCCATTCCGCCATTCCACCATTCCACCATTCCACCATTACGTTGCTGACAACCCTTACCACTCTCAAGCAACAACACGTCGGAGATTTTCTAGAGACGGTTTTAAGATTATCTGTTTTCCCATTGAAAATTATCCCAAATTACCTTACGTTCCGTTAAGTTTCACATACTCGACCCACTGATAAGGGCACATACGTGCCGTCGCAAGTCTCGCTCTTATTTTACATCCCGTTATTAAGGATTTCCCTTCGCGATTCCCCGCGGTTGGCACCGTCAGGGCGCCAACTGCTAAGAGGCTATTAGCACAATTGCTGGCAGCCACTACACTGCTTACATACGTAACACGAGAAGCTGTACCAGAATTCACATGAAATTTGAATCCGCCTCTTTTCCCGCCTCTGTTATTCCAATCCTCCAAAGCCAACTAGAAGCGCATACGGCGCGCATCCCCAAACGCATAAAGGAAACGGAAGTACCGACTCGCTACTCGCTGAAAATACCGATCCCGTCTCTCCTGCCGCAGCGCAGCAGTCCTTCCTTTTTCCATTTCTTTTTATTCCACGTACTCGTACACTTCCTTCCGCCTGTTTCTATTTTTAGCCCGAGACTCGTTACCATCCCCACCCTGCACACGTATCCTTTCTCGAAATTTCCTTGAGCGCGCATGCGCCCCAAGAGACTCTATCCTCTCTGCTGTTTTCAATCCACTATTCGCATTCCCCTATTAACGTCTCGCTAAGCTATTATATTGTCGAAATAATAACTAGCAATTGTACCTTATCACGTGATAAACGCCTCTGCCACATAATAAAGGGATTCCCAGTGATGCGCGACTGATTGAGCCGCCTTAATATGACAAGGTATCAAGTCGAGAATGGAAGGGAATGATTTTCACGTTTAGTCACAGTTTCCACGTAGCGAGAGGCGACGCAGGTGGCAGCAGAGTGATGGACGCTTCAGGGAAACTTGGCAGGAAACTTTGTACATTTGGGAACTCCAGTCCTCCAGTCCGCCAGTCCTCTCGTTCCTTCTGTATTAAAGACATATATCTACATGAAGAGGCGGGTAATATGCCTCAGGATAGACACACATATCCGTGCAGGCTCCATCCTACGATGCCTTACATTATCCTTTATCCCTTGAAATAAACAATTTTTTTATTCTCATCCCTTTGCCCTAGTGGCAAAGACCCACGGACCGACATCCGCCATGGTCGCCATAACGGTGGGAACCAGTGAAAGTCAGTCCCACGAGAAAAAAAAAAGATAAATACGAAAAGAAAAAAAAACCCGAAGCAGTATACCAGAGAATGCTTGAGGGAAAAAAAAATTCTTAAAGTTTCTCCACAGGATTCTTCGACGTATCTCCTCTTGGATTATGCCTTCCGTGTACGTACAATGCACGCGGCACGTATCTACGTAGTGGCGTCACGTCCATTTATATACACATAGAGTGCAATCCTCCCGAGCAATTTTGTTCTTCAAATAAACGATATTTACGTAAGCGATTCTTCCTACGCAATCGAGAGAAGCACGTGGGCGACACGTTACCTTCGACGCTCATTGGATACAGTCGGGAGGTATAATATATCCCGAAGTAGTATACCTACCCGATTGACGAACTACCCCAGCAACCCCTGTCAAGATATTCCGTAGCTCTAGCACGTATGTGTATGGATTACCCGGAGCGAGACTCAAATGGAGTTTCCAAGTTGGTGGGTCTGCGTCACAGCTAATGAGAATTGCTATGGGAATATCGAATAAGTAGTCGCCCGTGAATATCAATAGAAACAGGAAGATTAATATCGAGACTGGGAAGACTCGCAGCCCTTAAAATTAAAGGAACCAAAATAGTTCGAGTTCTCTCAGGATCATCCCCTAACGTTAAGTAGAGGACGCGCACGTGGCTCCCTCCCTGTTGGGGGATCAAACCTCAATCCACACGTACATGCGCATGTGACTCTGCACGAGAATGGAATCTGGCTGTCTACGCCCTTATTTCCTCTCGAAAAGGGTTGGACGAGTCCGTGACTCATTAGGTTATTAAGGGTAGTCTGGATAGACTGAGCAGCAGCACCCCCGTCGCTGGTGACTGTTCACCAGCTCAGAGTCGAATCAGCTACCGAGTCTGCCCCTCGGGTCTACACACTTTCTACCCCTCCACGTATGTAACATACGTGGCCATATGTAGACGCGTGTGGGTGAACTCTACCTTCTGGCTATACGGCCGCTGACTCAGGACACGCATGACACGCACGACACGTGGAGGAAACTTTGGGGCCACCAGGGGTGACTTTTGTCAGTGAGTCTTGTCCAGGACACGCTCGTGCTCTTATCTGCATCACGTACATGGCTCTAGGTGTGTGTGTGTGACGCATGACTGTTCAACGACCGGAAGTCGTTTACGTGTACGTGTATTATAAGTGAGAAAAAATTTGAGTGAATGAGGGACTTTTTTTTTCAAAATGAAAATTTCATCCCTAGACAGCATACAGGGTTCAACCGGAAGTCCAAGTCTCAACCGAAGTCGATTCTGGCAACAAAGCGAACGGGTGGGTCAGTTTGAACCGGAACCTCTACTACGTGGACATGTATATTTTAATGGTCCACAGGTAGAAGATGGAGAAGTACGACTGTCCTGGGATTTTTTTTATATAATATTGAACCTCCAATACTTGGGGAAAATGAATGAACGTCGTAGCGAGTTAAAATAATTTTATGACATGCTATAGGAAATTTGTCATTTCTACATAAAAGTATCATTCAGGCTTCTGGCGCTCGTTCTGATAACCCTTATTGACCTGTCGATAATCGTAAAGTCACTTGCAACGAGCATTACACCTGCAGTCATTACCCTGACTGTTAGCATAACGGTCGATTGTTCGGTAGAGACGAAGTCGGATATAAACTTGAACTAAGAAAAGTTAAAAGCATCTTTCTCTCTCTATTTCTCTTCTATTCTCTCTTTTTCACTGAAACCCGTCTCCCTGCCTTCTCGTTCCTCTCTTAAATCCCATTAGTACGATATGGCACAGAGTGTCCTTAGAGTAATAGTATTCCGGATGATTTACCCGTATAATAGAGAATAGAACACACTGGGTACCATTAGCTCCTGGTACCTTATAAATTAAGGTGCTCAACGTTGCCATCTTCCGATTCTCTCGTTCCTTACCATGCTGCTTCTGTGAAACTAAGAATACGTCTTAATGAATATTTTCACTTGACTTACTTGGACTTCCGATTCTTTCGTTCTTTACACGCTGCTTCTGTGAAACTAAGAATACGCCTTAATGGATATATTTACTTGAATTACTTGGACGTAGAGATTGGACCAACCGAAAATATACTGCTATGTATTGCGAAAATGAAAATATAATGACAAACTGTCTTCGTAATTTTGCAAAAATTTCAAAGTATCGTGCGTGTAATTATTTCGGAAAAGAGCAAACTCCTTGTGGGTGTGTGCGTAGGTAGGACGAAACGCGATCAGTCCTGACCCTTGCCACTTGCCTCTTGGCTCCCCGTTAAGTTTACCGAAGGACCCAACCCCAGGTCACTCCTTTCAGAACTTCTGACCTTATAGTTTCAACTCTAAAGCCATTGGTGACATATCTCGAAGATAATTTCGAAAGGTCATCAATAGTCCTTATTATTCACATTTAGTTATTTATTCACTTTATTTATCGCCAATGCTGGCCCAAGTCCCCAAGAAATTGCTGGGGACTTACTGCCCTGACGGACTGTACCTGGCATCGGCGCTTAGCAGCATCAAACTGCCTCACAGTATTTTTGCGCCTTTTCTCGGATGCCTTTCGTCGGAAGAAATAAGAAATTGCTGTTAGCTACTTAGTGTTTATAAGACTAATTAACCTTAATGATTCGGAAAATAAGGTCGGCCAGTCGCTTACAGGATTTTTCCACTGATAAAGAATATTCGATATAAAGAAGGCGCCTCTTGGGTAAATCGTATTTCGTCCTTGCTTGTGCCTTACTCGATTTTTCAAAAAAAAAAAAAGCCCGAGAAAATCGTTAGGAAGTGCTCGGAGGTAAGTAGATCTGTGTAGTTCGTTTAAAACTCGAGGCTTATCAAGTCAGTCGGTAAGTCTCGCGTTTCCTAGTTAGACGCGCCGGTGAATTAATGCAAACCACGAACGCCGTCGCGACGTCGGGCGTCGGAAAAAATATCCAAGGCACCGTGCTTCTGGAGTTCCGGCACGTCTAGAAATTGCAAGAAGGAACGAAGCAGGAGAAGAAGAGGAGAGAAAAAGAGGGAAAGGCAAAAATGGTCTGTTGGAAAAGGCACGTGGTAGCTGCCAGCTACGTTATCACTGAATTGATAGTCGCGAGATTCTCGGATCGTGAGTCTCTGATTTTCTGAGACTCCGAGACTGCGAGACCATGAGGTAGGTAGGAGGCTTAACAATTAAGCAAAGCTGTGAACTCGAGGCAGGGACCCACAGAATTCCGGAATTCCCTAATTAATTCGTCGTGGAATTGCACCGGGTTCAGAGGTGGGAGCGGAAGGGGACCCTTTCTTTCTTTCTCCTCTTCATTTCCTTTTTTTCCCACTCGTTCCTTTTTCCCCTTTGCCGTCGTTGGCTTTTACTCAGGTTTCACTTTCGTCTTCGTTTTTTCTGCTACTTTCTTTTTTTATTTTCTCTCGGCCAACCCCCTTGTAGTGACATATGGTGTGTGTGTGGGTGTGTGTGTGTGTGTGTATATATTCATTCCCAGACGGACCGCTTTACACCCCCTTGCATCCTTGTCAGGAATTTTACGGGGTTGCGGAAAATTTTCTTTACGCAACCAGGCGTCATTCACCGCGTAATTTCGTGATCGCGTTGGGTTGGGTCGGGTCGGGTCGGGTCGGGTCAACAACTCGCAATAGAACACTGGGGTCGAGCATGGAAGGAAAATCAAAAGAGAACCGGATGTGGATGGAGGATGCTACGCGCCAAGTGGCCAAGAGGAAGTGGCGAGCAGGGTTCGAGGAAAGAGGTAAGATTTAAAAAGAAAATAGAAAGTGTCAAGAAAGAGAGAGAAAGTGGCAAAAGGATTAAAAGAAGAGAATTCTCTTAATTCAAAGAGAGGAAAAGGCTTCTCTCGTATCTCGTGTCGAAAGCGTAAAGAGGTGCAAGAATATTCTCTTCTCTCTTAAAATATCCTTGTCTTTGCTTTTCATTCTCTTTTAATTATTTTGCCCTCCTATCTTCCTGCATCTTTTTGCTCTCTCCGTTTCCCGCCGCCTGCCTCTTCCCGTAGCGACTTCCTTCTTCCCTCAGTAAAACTTGGACCTTTTACCCGCTGGACGGAGTTCCCGTCGACGACCCTGCGGGGTCGCCTCGCCGATGCTCGGGGGGTGCGAATGTAAAAATAATAAAAGGGGCTGCATTAAAAGCACCGTGATAAAGTAGGCCACGGCAATACCAGCCGTCAAAGAAAAGAAGCACACACCGCTGACAGCGCCCCTCGCGCCGGCTTCCTGACGACCATTACCTCTTTATTTCGCGGCGAAAACAAAGGACACCCCTTCCGCGCCAACCTTCCTCTGCCGCAGCCACCTACATCACCTTCTTCGGCGTAGCGCCATTCACCCGAGGCCGACCCATCCCCTTTGCCAGGGAACCAACGAACCAACCATCCATCCATCCATCCAGCCAGCCATCCAGCCAGCCATCCAGCCAAGCCCCTCGGGCCAACTCGAACACTGGCAGCGCACCTCCAGCACCGCTAGAAGACTTTGCGAAAGCCGAACGTAGGTACCCGTTAATGGCGCTCGCCCCCTGCCCCGATCATTTACTCACCCCCTATCAAAAGGAAATTCCGTACTTGGCCTCCTCGACTTCGTTTACCTCTTTTACTTCCTTTTCTTTCTCTTTGTCTTTTTTTTCGGAAACTCTCAAAACTCTTTAAGAGCTCGAACCCACCCCTATGAATGTATACTGAGAGAGAAAGACCAGAGGAGAGTGCACTTTCTCGAGCCTCCCTTGCCACTGCCAGTCAGCATTATCTTTTTGACATTTTGAAAAAAAAAAAGAAAAAAAAAACTTTGATTAAATCCCACCCTAACAATGTCGAGGGATTTAATCACGTCTTTCCGTGGCTTTTCGTTTATTTCCAAGTCGATAATGAATTATGGCGCCTGCGAACGCAACAGTGGAGGCTGGAGCTTAATCAGTGCACTGTCACGAATTAAAAGTTTTTAACGTGCACAATTTAAGCATGTGTTACAACCCATCTACCCTGGCGTGGAGTAGCACTGCCATTTTCTCAGGCGTCACTCGACCCAGATTCATCATAGACAGATTCCCGACCTGTTTCTCCCGCAGGACTCGGCTGCATTAAATGTAATTTTCTTCTAGAGAGAAAAAAATCAGCCCCCCTCCCCTCCCCCTACTGTACCCTCAACTCACCGTCAGCGTGTCTTTACATCCCTCGCGACATGAAAAAAAAAACCCAGTGACCAAGTTTGCAGCAGAATAGGTCAGAAGATGAGAAGCACAATCGCCTCAGCGTCGTGCTTTCGTAAAATTGAAAAAAAAAACCACCACAAACCTATAAAACTCGTACAACTTTCTTATAGATTCTCCGTGATATTAATTTTCAAAAATCTGTCCGTGCCAGCTGACCGATAAGTTCCTCGATAAAAAAAAAAGCAAAACCAATTCTTGAAAATATTACGACCGACGTGCCCTGGAAAGTTTTTCTCGAGGCATCAAGAAAATTCATCCCAGGGTGGAAAATTAAAGAAATAGCAGATTCCTTAGAGCAGTCATAACACTAAGAGATTATTTGTCACGGGTCCAAGAAGTGGTGGCGGCGCTGGCTGTTAGCGTCGGTACTGTCTAGATAAAAAGTGGAGCAGGATACTCCCGATACTACAGTCACTCCCGAAAATCAAATACAGCCTAAGGAGCCCCTGATACAGGGGCCAAACAAAGTGCTCCCTGAAAGCCCTTTCACTAACAGGCAAGATAGTTATGTCTCCCGGCGACTATGCGTGCAGGAGGTGCCTCTGCCCTTAGGGTGCGAAAGGGCGTCATCTGGTTGACGGTGGGGCGAGGAGCAGCCATACGAGCCGTACGAGCCGTACGAGCCGTACGAGCCGTAGGTGTTGTGAGCTATACAAGCCATGAAGCTGCGAGCTGCGCCGGCAGCAGCCAGGGACACCGGAAAAAAAGTTGAATGGTGATGCACAGATGCGGCGGATGTGACGTTCATCCTTGCCTGGACGGGAGTCTCTGCTCTTACTGTATTATACTATACCATATTCCTGACTATAGTGCAGCTCCCTGCCTCTTTATTCCTCTTTACACGTCGATCTCTATCTCTCTCCTGCTCGTCTCTTTTTGGTGCGCCTTTATGCGCTCACATGCGCGCACACTTGGCTTTCCTATCCATAACCTTTTTCTACCCTTATATGTATATATATACACACATAAAGTCACTCCCCACGTTGGCTGGTGCGTCTAGGATGTAGGACCTTAAAAGTTGAAAAAAAAAGAAAAACATGTCCAGTGACTCTCAGCCTGAAATAATTTAGTCTCTGGTGCAGTCTGGAAATTTATACGGTGCTCGAGGGTTGCGATTTTCCCGTGATATCTGCTCTGTCACTGGCTTCAACTTTCTTCTTTATGTATAAAATAAACATGAACGAACGTAAACGTGCCTTCTACAAGAAGACAGCTTCTACTTTATCGTACAGAGCAGAAAGTGTTTGACTTCACTTCCACGGCGGATTGTTTAATATTTATTCTCCCTTGTTCCTCCCAGGAAGTTATCGACACCACAAAATATCTATCGAGGCTGTTATGATGCCTTGTTTACCCGGAAAGTATAAATATAACGGATAGGCGCCACGTTTACAGACTTATCACTAGATCCAGTTTATTATATCGTATACGAATATCAAGGTTGCGATCGGTCGATCCTTCCTGTCAGTTATAAAATCCTATTAATGCTCATCGATTAATCGTAAAGAAAGTCAATAAAGAGAAATCATTGACAGATAAGAGACAGCAGCGATTACAAGTTGACAGTTAATTTATCTATATACTCTAATTAGATAAGATCGTTCAATTTATCTGGACACTAAATATTGTCAGGAAGATGGATCAGATATGACAACAGCAATAAACATCGAACCGACATCCGGGCTTACAAATCCCATATATCTGCGTTATGTTCCAGAGGATTCCGAGGTCCATCGAAAAGCCCTTTTCAGATTAGAGATTAGAGATTAGTGCTAGTTAGCATAGAGATAAGACAGTGAAGGAAGGAGAGCCGCAGGAGGGTCCGGGCCACCTTTTTAGTCCTAGACCCTTCGCGCTGGCTGCCTTCGGTTCGTAAATACCTACATGTCTGGGGTCAGTTTTTTTGCTGAGATTCGAGCTCACTACCAGGATACACATAGCCTAACGAAGGGTCGACAGACGTACCGACGAACGGACAGGATAAGACCCAAGATTTAGGTAACCCGACACTCTCGCAGCTGCGTCCCGACGCTTCGCGTCTCCACCGTCTCTGGCAAGTTCACACTCTCGGGGTTCCTCCCACTCCTCCTCGTCATTCGCTGCTCGGTCACACGACGACGTCGACGATCCCGAGGAAGACGACGCTTTGCTACCCACCCGTTTTAACGTACCGTTCAATGACACGAAATCACCCTTGCCGGACTATTTTTAGATATCCGTTCCAAACCCCTAATCACCGAAGACGAATAGGGAGGGTCTGCTGTTTCAAGGCCACGATCCTTTTACAAAAATCCACACTGATTCCCCAGGGATTATCCGAACGAAGAGTTACGTACTGCCGATTGAAAATTAGAGACTGGAATTGACGAATTAATGGAAATATGTGGGATTTTGGGGATTGATATCCTCGACATGAGGTTGGTACCTACTGTAACGGGTTAATGGCTCGAGTTCGAAGGGAAATTACGTCGACATACTGTTAGGGGAATTTATACGTTAAGGGACAGGAGGACCGTGAGAGGCAGAGGAGGAGGAGGAGGAGGAGGAGGCATAGTCCGTGGGCGTAGGACTGCGAATTTCGTAGGCGTCGCTGCTAGTCGTGACGTTAGCCGGATGCCGATTAGCACTATTCATGTGCATTCCGCGCAGAGTACACGTGTCTGGCTTTGAACGGGCATTTACATTCAATCGAGATCCCATTTCCCATCGGGCCGTTGCCGCAGCTCCCGTCTAAAACGAATAACGGCAGGTATTAGTACTGCGTACCTTCACGCTTCACGAGTGCGAGATGAAATTTCGGCAAAGCGCTTGAAATTTATCAAATATTCGTAACCCGCGCTGCACTTATCGAGATAAGGAAGAAGTGCGGCCGGGTTGATTCGACTATTCCAGGTTACCGTTTACATCTTCTAGGGACCCTAGCAGCTCTCTCTTCTCTTTGTTCGACAAAATTGCTGCTAGCTCGTCTCTTTCTAAACTTTCTTTTTTTGCAGACAGTTTCATGATGAAAGAACCAAGAACTGTTGGTACCTACTGTACTCGAGGAGACTGAAAACGAGACTCAACCACGTCTTCTCCTAGAAAACCTTTCGCAGGGGCGGATGGCGTCACCCCTTTCGGACTCCTCTCGGTCCACTCGGCCAGAGAGAAAACGAAAGGGCCGAAGTAAGGGCTGGCAAGAAGGGACGTGGAAAAAGGTTCACAAGGTGGCTGCGGCTTTGAAAGCACCAGGAAGGAAATGCCAGAAGGTAGCTAACTGGGTGGGTGGGCGAGGGGGGGGGGGGGAACCTGCGAGAGGTACCTACCTGCACCGTCACAGTCCTCGACCCCCGGAGCCTACGGGTGCGCCACCCCTTTCTACTTACAGCGTGCGGTAACATAAAACCCTTTAATAAATATGCTGCGAAAGACCTTTGACTCCAAGAGAGAAAGGAAAAGAGAGAGAGAGAGAGAGAGAGGGTGGAACGAAGGGAAGGGACAAGAGAGACACGTGCAACCAGAACGAGATAGGAGAAAACTGGGATTGTACAGTCAACCGCAAGAGTACGAGATATCGATTCCCCTGCGCCAGTGGCATTCTTCTCTGTCAAAATCGAATGAAAAAGAAATTAATAATCATGAAAGGTCACTTAGAACGGAATAAACGATAACGAGGCTCCTTTTGCTCCGTGGATCTTGAGTCCAGGAGATTCAAAGTCTTTTGTCGCTTCATACAGTAAGACAACTAGCAAGTTGCCAAGTAGCACGTAGACAGCCTACTGTGTAAAACGATCGACTGTACTCAGAGGAAGAGTGCTTCTCCTTTTCCTGGTTCCGGAGAAAGCGAGAGGAAAGTAGAAGGAAATGGGAGCAAGAGAGAAGAATTACGGTGACCATAGAAGCGGATGGCGTCGAGCTTCCCGCCGAGGAGGTTCAAGGGTGCAGTTTGGAAGGGTAGCCAGCTAAGGGTCTCCCAGGGAGGGGGGGTCGCGTGGGGGTGGTTTGGGGAGACCCGCGTCTCGCGCCGAGTGCCGCAGCAGCGTTTTCTCCACGAGTCCAAAGGAGGTGACGCGCTGCTACGAGAGAGCAAGAGAGACACACAGAGAGCGAGGGGGGGACGGGGTGTCTGATTGTGAGTGCGAGCGAAGGAGGAGGGGTCGGGAAAGGGAGAAAGAAAAAACATTCTACCTTTCGAATCGTTCGCAACCCTCGGCGAGATTCCCAACCCTCATAGGTTTAGGCGGGTGGGAAAAGAAAAAAAAATCATCCCCTCGTCAAACAGCACGAAGCACACGAATCCCGCTCAGGATTGGGGATGCCTCACGGACGTCCGAGGGGTTTCGGTATTGGGGTACTTTTGATCTTTAACGTTTTCTCTTCTCGCAGCCGCCAAACTACAAAGTCGACCAACCCTTGAGCTGCTGGTTTAACATATAATCATGGGGGGCGGGGGGGGGGGGGGGGGGCG